>BQNB010061328.1:0-36542 GCA_026074375.1 Tanacetum coccineum | reverse complement strand
TCTAGTAGATGAACACCTAGACTCAAGACTAGGAGCTACAAGAGACGAATTCATGAGCTACTTTTCGGCATCTATCACTTTTAGGATCACTGAGCAAGTCAAGAGTCAACTACCTAAGATTCTACCAAAAGAAGTGTCTAACTTTGCTCCTCCAGTGCTTAAAAGCATGGTTACTAAGTCACTTAAGCGTGCGGTTCTAGCCAAGGAGTCTTCACAGCCAAAGTCTACATATGAGGCTGCTTCCTCACTTACAGAATTTGAGTTAAAGAAGATTCTTATTGACAAAATGGATGAAAGTCAAGCATATCTAACAGATGATGAACACAAAGAATGTTATGATGGATTGATCAAGTCTTAGGACCTTGACAAGTGTCTCTTCTCCACTTATGATAGAGTGTATTCGTTGAAGAGAAGCTGAAAAGATAAAGATAAAGATGAAGACCCTTTCGCTAGATCAGACCAAGGGTTGAAGAAGAGGAAGACTAGCAAGAATGCAAAACCAACAACAGGTCCGAAAACTAAAGATTCAAAGTCTGGCTCATCCAAAGGCGCCAAGTCTCAATCAAAATCTTCTGGAAAGTCTGTTCAGTAAGAGGAACCAGAATTTGAGGTTGTAGATTCGGATATGCCACACGATCAAGAGGAGAATCTGGGTAATGATGATGAAGAACCCAAGGGAAAGGTTGCATCTAAACGTGATTGGTTTACAAAACCTAAACGACCTCAAGAACCCACTGATCCTGATTGGAATGTTGGCAAGACTCCACAACAAGGACCTACTCAAAGCTGGTTAATGACCCTTGCATCTTCTGCTGATAAACCATCAAAAACCTTTGATGAATTGATGAGCACTCCTATAGACTTCTCTGCATACATCATGAACGGCCTGAAGATCACCAATCTGACTCAAGAAACCCTGTTAGGGCCAGCATTCAAACTTCTCAAAGGCACACGTTCCAATTATGCTGAGTTGGAGTATGACTTTGAAGAATGTTACAAAGCTTTATCGGAGAAACTTGATTGGGACAACCCAAAAGGTGGTGATTATCCATTTGATCTTACCAAACCCCTCCCTTTAGTCATGAATGGGAATCGTCAAATGGTACCGGTTGACTACTTCTTCAACAACGATCTCAAGTATCTGCAAGGAGGAATTTCGACCATGACCTATACGACTTCCATAACAAAGACAAAGGCCGCACAATATGATCTTCCAGGCATTGAAGACATGGTTCGAAACATTTGGAGTCCTGTTAAAGTCGCCTATGATAAACATGCACTTTGGAGTATTTCACATTGGAGAGATCAACATAAGACCTTCTATGGAGAGAGAGCGAGAGCACGAGGTCTTGTAATCCACTCATGATGTGTACTCTACCAAACGTATTCTGGCAGTGACTCGGGTCGAGGTAATGAGAAAACATGGGTA
This sequence comes from Tanacetum coccineum, assembly GCA_026074375.1. NCBI lineage: Eukaryota > Viridiplantae > Streptophyta > Magnoliopsida > Asterales > Asteraceae > Tanacetum > Tanacetum coccineum. Next base: position 35,113 of record BQNB010061328.1, on the reverse strand, counting down.
TGGGTACTTGAGAGAGATTGAAGTACGAAGAGCCGATAACGACCTTTACACATTCAAGGAAGGCGACTTCCCAAGACTTCGTATCAATGACATCGAGGACATGCTGATCCTTATTGTTCAGAACAGGCTCACCAATCTCTCGGGCGATGATGTTTTCGACTTTGCTATAGCACTACGAATGTTCACCAGAAGCATGGTTATTCAAAAGAGAGTCGAAGATCTTCAACTGGGAGTCGAAAGTTACCAGAAGAAGATCAACGTCACCAAGCCTGAAACTACAAGACCCAGCATCAGGAAAAAGGACCCATACACTCCATATCAAGACCCTCAAGGATTCATTTATGTTGACACCCAAGGGAGAAACAGGTTGATGCGCTCAGATGAACTCTACAAGTTCAGCGATGGCACATTAACAAGGCTTCGAACTTCGCTGGATGACATCACTAAGAATATCCGAATGGAGTACCTGCCACAGAGAAGATGGAGTTCATTGGAAAAGAAAAGAGCTAATATCATGATCAAGGCGATTGACAAGCAGCTGAAGGAAAGAAGGATGATGAGGAGCTTTGAAAAGTTTGTTGGTGGGAGACACTACGGAACTGACCTCCGGCTACTTCAACGAACAATATGACTTTGTCATATTGTGTTCGTCATCATAAGGTCATTTCGTATATTTTATAAACTTGTGAATATGTATATATGTAGTGTAGACTTAAAAATTAGGCATATATAGTGTTTGAGTATGAATTTTCAAGAATTTCTTAGTAAATTCAAAAAATTTCAAATTAACATACTCAAACACCATATAATACCCTCATAATTTGAGGGGGAGCATTAAAATGTTCCAATAATCGGCTTGTTAATAATTGGACATTTTTTCCCTGAAACCATAAATATTTGAATCAATTGATATCCAAAATATCAAGAGATTTGACATTTTTGATAAGGGGAGAAGATGTGATTAAAATATATGACTAATGATGTGAATTTAACGACTCAATTGCAAGCTTCTCCCTTCATGTGCTAAACGTTTTTGAATATCGATGCACATGTTGAGGGGGAGCAGTACAAATGGTTTTAAGGCTGTGAATGATACCAAAAGACCGACCATGCATTTAATTATTTGGAGTTATAAGGTGGTTAGGTATAGGTATACGTTCCCATGATCCAGCCAGAACTAGAGGGATCTACCCAGGGAGCTCGCTCACACACGCAGCGCGCTGCTGTAGAAGTCTGTAGAAGTCCATAGGTATGATATAAAAAATGAGTAAAAGTGAGAATAAGGGAAAAGTGCCGACTAAGATGGAGCTAGTACTAGAACAAACCCAACAAGGTACTAGTTATGATGTTCAGTAAGCTGGGTTGAAATGGGGTTGCAAGCAATTAAAAAAGAAAGTTAAGATAAAGGTGAAAAGGAAAGAGCCTCCTTTACACTTAGGCAGAAAACCGGGTCAATACATCTTGTTAGGAAATCACAAAGATGATTGCTGCATTGGGGACAAACTGACATCATGAACCGTATGGCAATGCACAACCCTCCCTAGCTACTCAGAATCTCTCAAAATATTTTTGTTTCATTTGTTACGGAGATTAAACACATTTCTATTGATTTTCTCACTCTGAGTTAGTTGGTATTAAAAAGGTGACAGTCTGCTCCAGCCTTCGATTACTAAAACCAAATGTGCACTATTGAGTTTAGAGCCAAAAGAGATCATCTATAAATTCATTGAACCACTTGTTAAATTAATACCTGCTAATTCACACAATGTGAAGAAAACAAGAAATATGATAAAAGAGTCATACTATCATTATCCTATGTGATTTTGCCAGAAACATAGAGTGATCGAAGATTTCACAGTGAAGATGGAAATCCTGCTTGAGCCAACATCAAACAAGCTCTTGGTAGGTGACTTATGAGATCCTACACGGATCAAACTTGTGATACTGGATATCGATTCGGTCCAGCTTATGAATTGACGAATGAATTTTGAAAAGTTAAAACTGTCTGTGTGTCATAAAAACCATTTGCATCTTGACACACCAACTGATTTTCTAAATCAATTTTCAATATTATGTCCATAGGAAGCCTCACAAAAACATAGGAAAGTTGAGTACAAATTGACGGCTTAATCGGGAAGATAGTAACTTACTGGTTCACTCTTACCGTGTTGTCTGCTTTGAGACGCTCCGGTAATGAGAACGGCTAGTGCAGCTGCGAAACCCTGTCAAGGAGATTCTTTAGAATTCTACCTGATCACAGGCAGTATTTATACTGAGTAACGGGGAACCGTGGTTGTTACAACCGTATTTGACGAAGTGACAAAGCCACTTTCGTCCATATATGTTGTTTCCCATTTATGCAGATTTCTTGATGGTGGTAGCAGTTTCCCAATTACAAGTCAAAGCCAATACCATATGCTCATACTCGACCGACATATATAAAGTAGGCGTGAGCATACCGGACCGTCGACCGGACCGGACCGAAAGACCGGACCGGACCAGACCGAAGGTATTTCAGTCCAGTCCGCGTCCGGTATTTTGGACCAATTCGGTCCTCGGTCCGGTCTGGTCCGACCAAAAACCCGATGATAATGTCGTGTAGGACCAGACCGGACCGAAGACCGACCCGGACCGGACCGTACCATTTCGGTCCGGTCCGTGGTCTGACAATATGGACCATTTCGGTCCTCAGTCTAGTCCGGTCCGATCTTGGATATATGCTCACCCCTAATACAAAGACATCATGAAAGCTCAAGTACATGTTTTTAGACTTCTGCTACTCTGATACCATACGTCTTTCTTGAAGTGACAAAGTATTAAGTTGACACCGTACGTCTTCCATAAAGTGACAAAGTGTTAAAGTTAAAGAGTATCAAGAAAGATGGTTACACACGCTTTTAACATCAAGAACAGTATGAGCATGTCGGTCCAGAAGTCACAAGATCACAAGAAGGCAAAAGATCACAAGATGATGATAAGAGATTATGCTTGGTTGATGATCTCAAAGAAGTTCAAGATTCACATAACAAGTCAAGCCTATTAGAACAAGCTCAAGCCTAAAGTCAAAGATCACTACAACATGTTCACAAGTTAAAGTAAAGAAAAGAAGATTGCGAGCACAAGACTGAAGACAAAGCATAGTATGCTAGGTTTAAGTTTTTGTAAAATGGAGTGACCTCCTTTAGGGGGAGATTATTAGGAATACAAAAAGTATCGGTCACTTCCATTAATATCATTAGATAGCTCGTTAAGTAATATTTGGAACCTTAATAGGCTAGCTTAGGAAAAGCCCATGGAAAGCCCATAGACAAAGCCATATAGCCGGCCATATGAAGGTGTATGTAAACCCTTTCCATGCCATGGAAAGGGTGTTGGTTGTTCATTTCTTACACATAGTAATCTAACATTTCTCTTTTCTTTCTCTCTCTAAGTGTTCATCCAACCACCTCTCTTTCTCTCTCTAAACCCTACATTGAATCCATACCTTGTGTGTGTTAAGATATTCTACATCTCCAACAAAGTGAATATCAATATCTATATGCTTCGTACGTTGATGCTGAACTGGATTAGAAGACAAATAAACAGCACTCATAATATCACAATAAACAAGTGTATCGGAAGACAAAGGTGTATGCAACTCACGTAGAAGATTCCTTAACCAACAAGTCTCAACAGCAGCATTGGCAACACCATGATACTCTGCTTCTGCACTAGAACGAGAAAGCGTCAGTTAACGCTTAGAGGACCAAGAGAGTAAGTTGTTGCCAAGAAATACACAATAACCTAAAGTCGATCTACGAGTAGTAGGGAAACCAACCCAATCAGCATCTAAATAAGCAACCAAATATGAAGTGGAGGATGAAAATAACTGCAACCCATAATCCAAAGTACCTCGAATATACCGCAAAATCCTTTTAAGAGCTGAGAAATGAGGCTCCCTAGGATCATGCATATAAAGACAAACCTGCTGCACTGCATAAGATATATCAGGGCGAGTAAAAGTAAGATACTGTAGATAACCCACAAGACTCTTATATATCAGAAACTGGATCATCATCATCTCCCAGTTTAGGCTCAGAATCATCAGGAGTCTGACTGGGATTATAATTAACCATATGATTTCTATCAAGAATCTCAACAGCATACTTGTGCTGAGATAAGAACATTTCTGAAGAATCACGCTTAACATAAATACCCAAAAAATAATTAAGTGAACCGATATTTGTCATAGAAAACTCTTGATGTAATGAACTAATAATCTGTTGCACAAAATCTCAAAAGACACAGTGAGTACAATATCATCAACATACAATAGCAAATAAGTAATATTTGTCCCCTGTCTGTAAATAAATAAGGATGAGTCGCAATGACTATGATGAAACTAACACGAGTAATATAAGATACAAACCGCTGAAACCAAGCTTGAGGAGCCTACTTAAGACCATAAAGAGATCTCTGTAATAAACAAACATAATCAGGGTGTGCAGAATCTCAAAACCCTAGAGGTTGGTGCATATAAACAGTCTCAGATAAATTACCATGTAAGAAGGCATTCTTGACATCCAGCTGATGAATCGGCCAATGTCAAGAATTAACCAAACTAAGTGTCACACCTCGCTAAGAGCAGAAACACGGGATGAGACGTTATGATTTCATTACACAAGATACAAGATTATACCATACAAGGTTTACATGAAATTTAGATTTACAATGTTTCAATACAATCTTAACAAACGAAAAACTCTTGTCTTTTGGAAAACATCTTGGTAGTGGAGGTCTTTGATTTTCAATACCGCCCAATAATAACTGTTGGACACACCTAAAAATGATACTCAAAAGGTCAATATAAAGTTGGTGAGCTCGTAGGTTTAGAAGTAAACCCAGTTGATGTGCTAGTGAACAATTGTGCAATATGAAAGCAGAATGCATGCAATAGTATTTGAATCCAACTTAGCAATCCCATGCTGTTAAGAATTAAAGATTTGATGAGGCAAAAGAACAAAAGAATGAAACAAAAGGATCAAAATCGTCATTAAAGAATTCTACAAGCTGGTGAAGAATTATGGAAGATTTGGTCAATGATATCAAAAGATGAAGATTCTAAAAGATCTCCTTAAGAAGATAAAGATAACAGAAGATATTTCTTAATGTTTAAAAGATTTACTTGTTTATATCTTTATGTTAACTTCCTTTGTAAGTCATGATCTCTTTATATAAAGAGATCATAGACACATAGTTTTAATGTACTGTAAGAGTTAGAGATGTAGACGTCTATAGTGGTGGTGTAGCCTCAAGGTCAAGGTAACTTGATCCTTGTTATTGTTGAGTAACACGATCTATACTGATCATATAGATTTGAGGCTTAGTTGTAACATTCTGTATTTTCAGGTCATTTACAACGTTATCTATTTTACTAATTTTTTTTTCTCGTACGCGTTTACTTTTAATTCTTATTATATAGTAAAATCGCGTAAACTAAAAATCAACAATTAACGTAAACGGACACCAAACGAATTAAAGTTTTTGTCAAGCAAGCAATATATTATTTTTACGAAAATAATAATCAACTTTTTATATTTTATTTTTATTGGTTGCAGTAAACGTTTACGCTTTCGCAATTAATACATTTAGGCATGCGGAAGCACCAAAACCTTTCTCACGCTTCAACAAAATACCCAATTTATACCCACTACCTCCAAAATTACAAAATATCCTTACATATATACATGCTCATCAATCCGGATTTGGTCGTTACACAACAAGAAATATCACAAAAATCTCAACTTGGTCTTTTGTACATCACTTTGCCACTTAAACTCCTAGCCATACCTCAATCATTTTACCAACGATTACATGTATACTTGTAAAGGCTTCCCATACGTATGACCATACTTTCCTTGAAACCCTATTGGTCTTTGAATAGTCATTAGAGTATTATAGGCCTTTAATAGTGAAATAACACACACACTTATCACTTTCAAGGTGGAAACACACAAAAATCTCCTTCCCCCTCCTCTCTAGCTCACGGGCACACACAAGGACCAACCCAACATCCATATAAAATTTTATCTAACAGATTTACATACATTCCTACAACATATCTTAAGATTTCTAAGAAGATTTGAAGGCTTGGTTAAGTCTTTTACAAGTGTTAAGCAAGAAAAAACTAGAAGATTAGGGTTTAGGTTTCAAGATCTTGCAAGCCTTGGGTTTTATAATCTAAATAGGTTCAGATTGATGTTGGTTATCATATTACATCATATTAAGGTTACCTAAAACCCTTTATGTCTTTACATTTATCATTTTATGTGTATATAAGTTCTATTTTGTTAATCACCATTAGAGGCTGCTTTTAAAATGGTAAAACATATATTACTAGTGATATAATTTTGTACATATATTCATGTGTTTTTGTGGTTGAATATATCATGGATAGGAAACCCTACAGTATGTAAGACATATGTTTAATACAGGGTTGTAATGGACTTCGTAACAATGGTTAAGCTACAAAAGTTATAAAAAATGACTTTTAAACACATTTTGAGAAAATAACCCCAATTAGGGGTGTTTGAATTCGAAAATTTAAACACTCTATTTATATGATTTTATAAGATACTACATGTCCTCAAGGATCGGGCATGTAAAGAACTTAAAAACCGATTTATAACGAAAAAGATCGCACGATTTCAAGTTACGTTAACATATTCTACTTTTTATAAAACTATTTTTATAAAAGATGCTATTCACCATAGAAACTTATACTTTTAAAAACATTAATTAGAATCGATTAAAACTTTAAATACAAAGACATACTCGAAAGAATCGCTAAAAAGGATCTATATCGAATAAGTTACGATATTTTACGAGATTACGATTACTAAATCTATAAACAATAAATCTATAACAGTTAATGAACAGTAAAAATCACTATTTCATCCGAAAGACTCAGTTTTTGAAAATGTTCTATTTTGATAACTCGTCTTAAAACCGAAGCGTAGACGTAAGATACGGACTTACAACGAGAAGTTACGCCAGTTTTACCTACAAGGATATTATAAAACGTTTTACTTTATAAATATGATTTCACTAAAACGATTAGATGATGATGTAGCTATATAGAATTATATGTGGTATTAGTTAATCAAAGTACTATATTACTAGGGAGTTTCATAATGAGGCCTCTTCGGGGTGGCGTATCGACGAGTTATTGGATTTACGATTTAAAGTATCCTAGCTCCTCATACGTCACTACATGAACTCTTAATTATGATAGCCCGAACGATAGTATGATGAGTGGTATGTGTTTAATTACACATACCTTTTACCTTTAAAAATGAGCTAAAATAACCAAAAACAGACTTAAAATGCCAAATATACGCTTGTTTTGCTAATTGTATTGTGCAGGAACGGATAACTAAGAAAAGGACGAAAAACGAAGCCAAAACGACAAAACCGGACACGGAATGGAAAAGCAGGAAAAGACAAAGTCAAAGTCCAAGCCCAAGCCTGAAAAAGTCAACCCAAGTCAACCCCGAAGCCAAAAGTCAAGAAAAGTAAGTTTAGGGACTAAACTTGTAAATCCCTAAACTTACATTTTAAGGAGAAAAAGAAGGAAATGAAGAGAAGGGGCAAAGCTGCCAAAAGGGAAAGACTTATAACTACCAAGGACGTGCGGTGCAAAGGGTGTTATAACCCTTGGGGACTGAAATTGCCAAGTCCTCAAAACATTTAAAACACAAGGACGAGTGATGCAAAGAGAGGTATATCCATGAGGGACCAAAATTGCCAAAACCCCAAACTTTCAAAGATACTGTATATCTTCTTCGCATTCCCGCCAAAATCCCTAACCCCACAAACCTGTCATTTTTGTTTGACTTTCCATAAACCTCCAAAAACCTCACACTCTTAAACCCCACACCCACATGGGATTGCCATGTTGGCAATCCAAACCCCCACCAAAACTAATCAATGGTTGAGAGGTTTCGGCTTGGAGGCCAAGAAAAACCAAGGGCCAGGATTTGCTTTGTTTGCACACTCACAACAAAAATAGTGTGTTTGTGTGTCGGGGGAGCACAAAGGCAAGAAGACAAAGAAAGAAGAAGACCTAGTCGTTTTTTCCTATATAAATGAATGTAAAGCCATTGTGGCTAGTATGTAGTTTTTGAGTTAGTTTTTACAAGTAGTTTTTATATAGTTCAAGTGTAGTTTTAAGTTAGTTTTTAAAAAGTTTAAAAGTTTTTATTGTACTTGTACTTCGATTTTAATGAAAATTCAGTTAAGTGTGTTCTAAGTTACATTTGTCTTTTTAAAGCTTTTAAGCTCTCAATTTTAAGCCATCTTGATAACCTGTTGTTAGAAAACTTTTAAGGAAAATTCAAAAAAGAGGAAAGCAAAGTTACTGTTCTATTGAAAGCTTTGGATGAATAGGCTATTATGGAAGGCTTATTGGGTTATGGTTTAGTTTAAGCTTAATTATAAGCTGAGGGTAGGAAAGTTAGAGCTTATTAGGACTCCAAATCCTTTTTTTAGCAAAGGATTAAAGGTATAATCCCTTTTAATTTTTGCTTAAAAGTACTGTAGCATAGCTTATTTAGCTTGTTTTTCAGCTTATTACTGTCTTTTTATGCTTATTATTGTCTAATTATGCTAAAGTAGGCCTCTTAGTTACTTTTTCTTCATTTCCATGTAATTTGCTTAAAAACTGTCATAATTAGCTTAAACTGCCTAGCTTATTATCTACCTTAAAGTGATTATTTGTTTTGCTTTTTGCTATTTTATTGTTTAAAAATGCTTAAGTAGTATTAGGCTTTTAAAAATTTCAGTTACACTTAGTTTTATTAGGCTTAAAAGTCCTTTTCAAAAATTAAGGGGGTGTTTGGGTTAACGTGGAAAACGGGTCAAAAATGCTTTGTGTATGGGTTGTGGTACTCAATCTAGTTTTAGCTTAGGTTGTTAAGCCCATTTAAGCTGTTCTTATAAGTTTTTTTTGTTTCAAAATTGTTTTTCAAAGTTTTTTAAACCATCTTCAAAACTGTGGTGTTCAAGAAAGGCTACAAGAGCTTATCTCATAAGCTCTTGTGATCTTAAGTTGTAGTGTCAAAAAAGTGAGTGTTTTGTGTGTTGGAAACAAGCTGTAACAAGCCTTGGTGTCATTTGACTTATTGAGTCAAAACCACCAAGAATTTAAGAGGCAGTTTTTAAAAGCAAAAAGACCCTTTTTCAAGAGTAAAATTCAGCAAGTTAAAATGATTTTTGGAAGCTTAAAATTGGTGCACAAGTCCATTTCATAGTATATTCAATCTGTTTTAGCTTATCTTTTTCATTTGAGCTTATTTGACAGCTTTTAAAAAGCTGTCAAATAAGCCCCTTGATTTTAGCCTTAATCTCCCCTGGTGCAAAGGGGAGACTTTAAGCTTCCTTTTCTTAAGCTTTTAGTGTACTAAAGCCTATTTTTTTGGCTTATTTTGAGAGCCTATAAGCCCTTAGATAAGCCCTTTCAATTTCAGCCATTAGGAAGCTTATTTGATAGCTTAATTTTAAGCTCAAATTAGCCCCTTCACTGTTTTAGCTTAGTGTTAGTGTAGGGATTGCTTATTTTTCCTTCTTGGCTTGTTCAGCTTATTTCATAAGCTCAATTATGTTCCTCTCAGCTTATGTTGTTTGTTTGATAAGCTGTGTGAGCTTAATTCCCTTTTACTTGTGCTTTTTGAGTTTTTAAGCCCATATCTATGCCCAACAGTACTAGCTTAATTCCCTTTTACTTGTGCTTTTTGAGTTTTTAAGCCCATATCTATGCCCAACAATACTAACTTCCAAGGTTAGTACTGCTGTGTGCATAAGCTACATTCCAGCTTATTCAGCTTATTTCATAAAAAGTCCAAATGTCTTAGTATAATTTCAGCCTTAAGCTTATCTTTTTAGATTCTGTCACTTTATAAGCTGTTTTTAAGCTCATTTATAGCTTTTCATAAAAAGCTGTAGTTGAGAAAGTTGTTAAGCCCTACGAGCTTAACAACTTTGCATTACAAAGTTATTCCAAAAAAAAGAGGGAAAGACAAGGGGTGACCCGGGTGAGCAAGACTCGAACCCGGTATCCCTCGATACATTTCCCCCCTTTTTTTTTTTTTTTTTTTTACAACACACATACCGCTGCGCCCTTGGGACTTTTTCGTTATAGTCCCAAGGGCATTAGTATTTATAGACATTTTGGCTTGTTAAGCCATTAAGCTGTTACAGCTTATTGGAGGGCTTATTTATAAGCAATCTTTTTGTTTCTTATTTTTCGTAGATTAATCTAGGTGTCTAGTATTTTTAGAAAAAATTTCAGAATTTTTCAAAGTCATTTACTATTTTTTATAATTTAATTTCGTTAAAAGTTTAAAAAATTCATAAAAAATACAAAAATTATCAAAAAAAATATTTTTCTTTTTTAGAAAATTTTCTTTAGTCATCTAGTTTGTAGGAAAAATATAAAACTTTTCGTAGGGTCATTTTTACAACTTTTCATTTTTTAAAGAGCGGTCCGGGTGCGGTTTTTTGTGTTGACTCGTTTTTGGGTCAAACGAACTCCGTTTTCGGTCTAGTCTTTTTCATTCTTCGTTATTTGTTCCCTAGAGTAGTTTAGAAGCAAAAATTTCTTCGTAGGGTTAATTTTGAAGATTTTAGGTTTTTCCCCCTTTGTTCGGGGCCCGTGCTCTCATTTTCTAGCTTAATTTCATAATTTTTAGGATTTTCTTAAACGTTTTAGTTTATTATTGTTTAATTTAGCTTTCCACACTCTCAAATCATTTTTCTCATTCAAACTCCAATCTTTCGACTGTATCGATTCTCCAATCCAGCCTCGTTGGGGATAAACGACCCGGGAACATTCTATACTACTTCTCGGTTTCATTGACTTTGTTTCTAGACTATTCTTACTATATATATTTTATATTTTATTATATACTATATATATTTTAAGGTGTAGTTTGGACGGATCAATTTTTGGCGCCGTTGCCGGGGAGGCTGTGAAACCGTCTATCGTTACGTCAATCAATTTGTGTTTGAAGCTGTGAATATTTTTATATAAAAAAAAAAATAAAAAAAAAGTACAAAAATATTTTCATTTTCTTTTAGTATAATTATCATTTAAAAAAATTAAAAAAAAAAAAACCAAAAAGATAAAAACATTGTCTTTAATTATCAATAAAATTCACAAATTGGTAAAATACCAAAATATAATATTCTCAACTGAGGTATTATCATAATAACTTCCGGTGAACTTGTTGGTTCCCAACTCGAACAAAAGATTTAAAAACTTGCCATTTGTGTCTCTTACGACGTACGGCTCACCTTGAAAAGTTAAACAAACTATAAAGTGGGTATAAGGAGGGTTGTTCCGAGGAACTACGACCCGAAAGGAGAAATAAGCTTCGCGCTATTCCTACTCCTCCGCTCACCTGTGCGTTTACCTTTTTGAGAGTTACCGTGAAGTAAGTAGATTATTTGGTTTAAGTTGTCTCATCTCATTGTCCGGTAAAATCAATTGTGAATAAATCATTAAAAAACCAAAAAAAAAATTAGTGTAAATTTTCTTTTTATATTTCTATTTTGTGCATGCGCACTCGTTCTCAAGCCCGTAGACGTCGACAACCACAAGTCCGACAAACTTCTGTTGAATCATCCAATCTTGAGAAACCTGATAATCCTCCCATAGTTACGATGGCTGATAATCGTACTATGGCGCAACTGCTCGAAGCACCCACCGAGGGGTACGAGGATGCGATAGTTATTCCGGAAATCACCGCGAATAACTTTGAGATCAAGCATGGTCTTCTGAATCTTGTCCAAAACAAGCAATTTTTTGGAAATGATAAAGAAGACCCACATGCTCACATCCGTTATTTCAACAAGATCACTTCTACGATGAAGATTCCGAACGTACCAAATACGTCGGTTAAACTTATGCTTTTCCCGTTTTCTCTCGAAGGGGCAGCCCGGATATGGCTGGAAAAAGAACCCCCTCGGTCGATTGAAACATGGGATGATCTTGTTTCGAAATTTATTAACAAATTCTTCCCTCCCTCTAAAACGACAAATCTCAGAAATGAAATCACGAGATTTCAGCAAAAATTTGATGAGACGTTTTATGAGGCTTGGGATCGTTTCAATGATCTTTTAAGGGGATGCCCTCATCATGGGTTTTCAGAATTGCATCAACTCGATACATTCTATAATGCCCTAAACTCAATTGATCAAGATTCATTGAACTCTGCTGCCGGTGGTAACTTCTTAGACAAAATGCCTCGAGAATGTTTAAAAATCATCGAGAGCAAGTCTAAGGTACGTCAATCAAGAAACAAAGCTGTTGTAGCTAAAATGAGTACAAGCTCTTCCACCCAAGCAGTCTCATCTGATGTTGCTGAACTCAAAGACATGGTTCGGGCATTAATTCTCGATAGAAAGAACCAAACCCCAGCTTCCGCCCCCGTAAAAGCGGTTGAACAAAGTTGTGTAACTTGTGGGGGAGGTCATTCTTATCAAAACTGTCCAGCCACTAATAGCAACATTTACCATGACAATATCCAAGAGTATGTGTCCCAGGCCGCTGCGGCCAATTTCAACCAAGCTAATTCTGGTTATCGACCTCCGATGGTCTCAAATCAAATTCGACCTCCTGGTTTTCCTCCCATTCAGAATCCTCATGCAAATAGTCAAAACAATTTCAATCGAGGAAATAACTTCAATCAAAACAGAGGAAACAATTTCAACCAAGGTCAGATTTATCGACCTCCGGTTCATCAACCAGTAGTTAATCAACCAGTAGCTCATCAAGGACCTGCTCCTCAGACACACGGTGTGTCAAAAACAGATTTTGAAAGATATGTCACAGCCAATGATGCAGTGTTGAGAAACATGCAAAACCAAGGTCAAAACCTGCAATCCCAAATGGCAAATTTGACTGACATGCTTTCAAAATTTGTTACTGCTAATACAGCTTCTACTTCCGGTTCTGGAACTCTTCCTGGTAACACTGTTACCAACCCAAAGGAAGATTTAAAAGGTATCACTACCCGAAGTGGTGTTACCATCCAAGGACCGAAAGCAGTTAATCATGATGCCGAGGTGACAAAGGACACGATGCCTCCTGCTAATAACGGAAGCACCGAAGACGTCCAACCTCCTGTTGTTCAAATTCAGTCTCGTAATCAAAATCCTGAGCCCAATGTTGCTCCTGTTGTTCCTCCAGTTCCTAAAGCATCAATTCCATTTCCATCAAGAAGAAATGATGAAAGGCGCAAGGAAAAAGCTAACGACCAAATCGAGAAATTCTATGAAATCTTTAGAGATTTAAGTTTCGAGATTAGCTTTACCGATGCCTTGATGCTCATGCCTAAATTTGCTTCAACTTTAAAAACCTTAATTGGAAACAAAGAAAAATTGAGCGAATTGGCAAGAACTCCTTTGAATGAGAACTGTTCAGCGGTCATCCTCAACAAGTTACCAAAGAAACTTGGAGACCCTGGAGAGAAACTGTCCAGGCCGGATCATCCTCAACAAAGTTACCAAAGAAACTTGAGACCCTTTGCCGATTTCTGATTCCATGTGAAATTAACGGGATTACTACATGCAACGCATTGGCCGAACTCTTGGTGCGAGCATTAATCTCATGCCTTTATTCCTGTATGAACAAACTATTCTCTTCCTGAATTGACCCCCGACTCTTGCATGACATTAGAACTATGCTGAGACCGTATCGAATTTTCACTAAACCGATCGGTATCGCTGAAGATGTTCTTTGTAAATGTTGGAAAATCCAATTTCAGCTGACCTTCTGTAGTTTTGTTGATTTTGAACCAGACCCCGAGTACCTTTAATTCTCGGGCGATGTTTCTTGAAAACCCTAGTTCCATAGCTTTGATAGATGTTTAGAAGGTGAGATACCCTTCGTGTTGGCAAGGAAGCATCACATTCAATCCGTGGACCAAACATCAAGATACAATCTGATTACAACCATATGACGGTAAACCAAATCGACGTCATTGATATGGCTTTGGTGATGACATTCTCAAGATCCTAGGATTTTTCAAAACGTGATCGCGAGTGGCAAACCCACTCCATATTTTGAGCTATTTTTTCTACAACTAGCTTCTCAAATCCACTCCTTCGGGACAGTGATTTATACTTTTATTTTGAAGAAGCAGATTCGATTCATGCTCAAGAAGAGACTGATCACCCAACTTCATCTGAAGTGATCCAACTTATCAAGGATCCTGAGTGGACATACCTGCTTCTAGAAGCAATTTTGAACAGTGAACCACCACCCCCCCTCTCCCAAATCAAGAACAATATCTGCCTGGAGTTAGGAAAGAACTCAAACTCTGTGAAGTTAAAACCGTTGAACCTTCCGTTAATGAACCTCCCGAGGTTGAACTCAAGGAACTGCCACCCCATCTTGAATACGCATTTTTAGAAGGTGACGACAAGTTGCCTGTCATAATTGCTAAAACTTAAAAAGATGAGGAAACGGCAGCTCTTCACAAGGTTCTTAAGTCCCACAAGAAGCGAGCATCGCTTGGAAACCCCCCCCTCCCCCCCCCCCCCTCCGAAAATAAAGAAGGTGTTAGCGACAAATTTTGTTCTCACTAAATTCTAATGGAAGAGGACTCACGAACCAACTGTGCAAAGTAGAGAAGGTAAACCCAAAAATCCATACTGTTATCCAGAAGGAGGGTTGAAAAACTTCTTGACGCTAGGATTGATTTACCGCCATCTCTGACAGCCCTTTGGTGAGCCCGTACAACTGTGTACCTAGAAAGGAGGTATGACCGTCCATCCACCAAATGATGAGAATGAACTTGATTCCACTCGATGGTCACGGGATGGCGAGTATGTATGGATTACAGAAAGCTTATGAAGCCACCCGAAAGGTAGGACCACTTCCAATTGCCCTTCATGGACCAAAAATGCTCGAAAGACTAACAGGAAACCAATACTACCTACTGTTCCCTCGAGTGGCTTCCCGGTTAGTTTTCAGATCCCAATCGACCCAAAAGAACAAGAAAAGACAAACCTTTACATGCCCATACGAAACTTTCGCCTATCGCGCATGCCTTGTGGGCTATGCAAATGCGCCTGGCAACTTCGCAAGATGTAATGATGCAATCTTCCACGATATGATTGAAAAAACGATGAATATTATGGATGACTTTTCGGTCTTCAGGGACTCTTTCTCTACGTGCCTATCCCATTTGAAAAAGATGTTGAAGCGGTGTGAAGACACCAATTTTGTCTTTAAACTGGGAGAAGAGCCATTTTATGGTGAAGGAAGGCATTGTCACTGGACACACAAATTCTAAGTCGGGACTCGACGGCTATATGAGCTAAGGTCGGAGTAATAGCAAACTCCCTCACTACCACTACTGTCAAAGTTCCCGTAGTTTCCTTGGCCCGCCGGTTTATACCGGACATTCTTGAGGGACTTCACAAAAAAAATAGCCCGTCCTATGACTCATTGCCTTGAAAAAGAGACTCAATTTTTTCTTCCTCTGAAAGAGTTAATCGAATCCTTTAATACACTCAAAAAAAATTGACTGAGGCTACCGATCTTAATTTCTCCCGACTAGGGCTGCCCTTTGAAACTGATGTGCGATCTAGCGACTTCGCAATTGGGGCAGTCCTCAGTGCAAAGAAAAAACCAAGCATTTCCAACCTATACACTATGCTATCAAAGACTAAGAATGAGGCTCAAAACTCCTAACACTACTACGAAAAGGAATTAACTTGCCGTAGTGTATGCCTTTGAGAAATTCCGATCCATATCTTGTTATGTCCCAAAAGATAGTGTTATACTGACCATTTCTGTCATCAAGAATCTCTTTGCACAGAAGGATGCTAAGGCAAGACTCATTAGCGGTGGAAAGTTCCTAATGCTCCAAGAATTTGATATTGAAATTCGAGAACCAAAAAGGACTGAGAATCCCCGCCGACATCTGTCCAGACTTGAAAATCCCCATCAAGACAAACTCGAGAACAAAGAAATCAATGTAGCAAATCTCATCGAAACTCCTTGGTCTGGTGCTCATCAAGATCAAGACCCCATGGTTTGCAGATTTTGCAAATTACCATGCGAGGAAATTCGTTAGTAAGGGATGACACCAACAAAAAAATAAATTCTTCACGTATGTCAAACATAATTTCTGTGATGATCCCTTCCTGTTATAAGATCTGTGCTGATCAGGTGATAGAACGTTGTGTTCTGGGCAAGAAGCTTTAGACATTCTCAAAGCTATCCACAGTGGACCTACTCAAACACTATGGTGCTAATTACACAGCAAGAAGGTCCTTCGATTCAGGATTCTATTGGCCTAGCATCTACATGGATGCCATGACTTTGTCACCCATTGTGACATTTGTCAACGTCCAAGGAAAAATATTCAACGGATGAGATGCCACTAAAACTCCATCCAAGTATGCGAAATCTTTACATCTGGGTCATTGATTTTTATTGGGCCGTTCCCGTCTTCAAGAGGGAACAATATAAGACACGTGGCTGTTGACTACTGTTCAAAATGGGTTGAAGCAAAAGCGATCCCCACCAATGATGCCCGAGTTGTTTGCAAATTTTTTAAAACTCTCCCCCCCCCCCCCCCCTCTTTCTCGATTGGTGCCTACCCCCGAGCTTATCATAAGTGATCGCAGAACACACTTTTGCAATGACCAGTTTACAAAGGTCATGCTTAAGTAATGGAGTCACTCATCGTCTCTCCACCGCGTATCACCCACAAACATGAGTGGGGGCAATTGAGGTATCCAACTCGTGGTTTAAAGCGTATTCTTGAAGAACCGTAGGAGAAAATCGTGCCCTCCTGGTCGGCACAAACTAGATGATCTCTATGGGCCTTCCGCACAGCTTACAAAAACACTCATCGGGTCACTCCGTAAGCCTTTGTGTATGAAAGGCAATGTCATCTACCGATCGAGTTAGAGCACAAAGCCTACTGGCACGCTCAAGCATACAAATTTGATAGTTCAAACTGCGGGGGATCACAGAAAGTTTAACTAAATGAACTAAATGACTTCGTGATCATGCCTACGAAAACTCTTTAAATCTATAAAGAGAAAACCAAAGATTCCACGATGCTAAATCAAAAACGCGTTTTCAACTGTTGGTGATCGTGTCACCTCTTCAACTCTAGACTGAAGTTTTTTATCTGGCAAAGTGAAATCCCGTTGGTCCGGACCATTCACCATTGTCCAAGTTTTCCTTATGGCACCGTCAGTTATCTCAAAATTCCGGGCCCCACTTTTAAAGTTGAATGGTCATCGTATAAATCACTATTTGAGGGGGACATACACCGAAGTTTCCCCGAATCTCCAAACCTTCCCCTAAGGATCAATTAAATTCATGTGAAATGGGTTCGAGCATACAGGACCTTAAACAAGCGCTAAAATCCTCGTGGATGGCACCCCATGCTTACATAGTAGTATTAAATAAGTGTTTTTGTGGAGAGGCTTAACGTTTTTCCATTACCCGTGTTTTGTCCATGTTTTGTGTGCTTTGTGTTGTATGTCCAGGATTTCCCGGATTGTGAAGACTCTCATGCTCGCAGTATCCACATGAGTTTCACATCATCAGCTTTATTGGGAAATCCGTTCCAAATCTAATCGTCCTAACGTTGTATCTATTGCAACAAGAAAAACGGAACTTCATAAACAGATGCCTTTAGATTTACGTAGGACCCTTTGAAAAATCGCGGACGATGTTTTTAAGTTCTAGTATGGGGGGGGATCTTCGATTTGATTTTTGCCTGCAGCCGTTGTTATCACGCAATCCCGTTTTTACCACCAAATTTTTGCAAAAATACCAAAAAAATTGAAAATTTTTAAAAATTTTCAAAAATAAAATAAGTGTTTTGTCACAGTTTTGACTTTCCTAATGGGTAGAATGAGAATAATTTTTGACTCGATCGGGCGTGTTGAGCCCTAGCTAGTTCCTCAATTGTAGGCTAAGCTTTCACGAATTCGATTGCTTCGAATTTTAATAAGGTGAAGAACAAGAAGTGATAGAGTTAAATATAAGTTTATGTGCTGAGCAAGATTCTTCTAAAACTTATATGAGTAACTTGTGGCTTTTTCTCCCATTAGCTTCTAATCCACCTAATCATACGTGCTCAATTCAATTCAACTAAGTCAATCAATGTTTTTAGAAAAAGCTTCAAATTTGTAACTTGATTCTTTAAAACGAGATTTTTCTGTTCTTAAATAATTCGAAAGTTAAAATGCCAAAGAAGCATGAATGAAGTATGAATGCAAAAATGCACGAATATTGAAATTATGCCAATGAAGCATACATTTGATTATATGGAACAAGTAAAAGATGTGTCGTGATATCCCACTCCGCTAACCACGAGGTGGGGGTTCAAACTAAGACATCTTTACTTCTAGGGATTTGGTGTGTTGTGATATCTCACCAGGAAGCGAGGTCTAGGTGAGGGTTCAAACTAAGACACTTATCCTTAGCCATATTAGGAAGAAGGTGTTGATGTGATTTCCCACTACGCTAGCAACGGGCGGATTGTCAAACTAGAGGAACATCGGTCCGTGGTTGTGATATCCTACTAGGGAGCGAGGCCTAGGTAGGTGTTCAAACTAAGCAACGCATTCCTAGCTTTAAGAACTTATGAGTATATGATGAAGAAGTTTGCAAAAAGTTCTACAGTATACAATCTCGTTCTTAAAATCACGTTACAAGGTCCTAATAGTATTATGTTTCTCTTAGAGTCATGATTCATCTTGAATACGACTATAGAAATAAGTGATCTAATGTTGAGTTGAAATGAGTACAACATATTTAAATCATATATTCATGTTGGAGTTAAAAAGTTCCAAGTCCATAATATGATGGCTTAGCATTTAGACTTATAATTGACAAATATCATTGTTACTGCTTGGGTTAGGAACTAGTGAAAATCGGGCGATGAATTTATCCGTCAGGACATCCGTAGATTATTCCTATGGGCGTTTCTCATTCTATGATCCCAATGTGATATAATAAAGGAAGTCAAACAGGAAGTCGAGAAAAGAAAAAGGAAAATCCAAAAATATTAGGGATAGTTAGTGTATAGATAAAAAAATTGGTAAGAAGGGGATTTTCAAAACTCTTGAGTCTTTAACTTCCTCGATAAACACTTAGCTACTTTTCCAAGTTATTAGTCGAGGGTGTTCGAGATTCTTAGTTTTCCAAATGCTTACTTCATAGCATTGCGTGAGGACACGGCAATACCTTAGTATGGGGGATTTTGGTATGTGTTTAATTACACATACCTTTTACCTTTAAAAACGAGCTAAAATAACCAAAAACGGACTTAAAATGCCAAATATACGCTTGTTTTGCTAATTGTGTTGTGCAGGAACGGATAACTAAGAAAAGGACGAAAAACGAAGCCAAAACGACAAAACCGGACTCGGAATGGAAAAGCAGGAAAAAGACAAAGTCAAAGTCCAAGCCCAAGCCTGAAAAAGTCAACAGAAAGTCAACCCAAGTCAACCCCGAAGCCAAAAGTCAAGAAAAGCAAGTTTAGGGACTAAACTTGTAAATCCCTAAACTTGTTTAAAGAGAAAAAAGAAGAAAAAGAAGAGAAGGGTGAAATCTGCCAATGTGGGAAAGTTTAACTCCAAGGGGCGAAACTGCCAAGTCCCCTAAAGTTATAACTACCAAGGACGAGTGGTGAAAGTGGTGTTATAACCTTTGGGGACTATTTCTGCCAAATCCCCAAACATCTATGATAACAAGGACGGGTGGTGCAATAGATAAATACACCATGAGGGACTATTGTTGCCAAACCCATAACCTTTCCCCCAACTTTCGAATCACTGTATATCTCTCCCAATGGTTCCCGCCAAAACCCTATAACCCCACCCCTGTCACTTTCTCACCTCGTTTGACCTCCACAATACTCCAAAAACCTCACAATCTCATAACCCCACACCCACATGGGATTGCCATGTTGGCAATCCAAACCCCCACCAAAATTGATCAAAGGGTTGAGAATTGTCGGCTTGGGCAGCAAGAAAAATGGAGGGCCAGGATTTCATTGTCTTTGCACACCCACAACAAACACACCTCAAATGTGTGTCTACAAGAAAGCACAAATGCAAGAAGACAAAATTTCCAAGAGAATTAACCTAGCTTCGAAATTTTTGCTATATAAAGCATTGTAAGCCCATAGTGGCAGAGAGTAGTTTAAGTGTAGTTTTAAGTGTAGTTTTTAGAGTTTAAAGTCTTTATTTGTACTTGTACTTCATTTTTAATGAAAATTCAGTTCCTTTAATTTTTTGTGTTCTAAATTGTAAAAGTCTCTTAAAAACTCTTAAGCTCTCATTTAAGCCATCTCTATAAACTGTTTGCAAAACTATTTTACAAAAGTTTAAGGAAAATTTAAAAGAAAAGAAGCAAAGTTACTGTTGGATTGAAGCATGAATGGAAGAATGAGCTATTTTGGAAGGCTTATTGGGTTTTTGCTTAGTTAAGCTTATTTATAAGCTGTGGGGTAGGAAATTTAGAGCTTATTAGGTCTCAAAAACCCCTGTTTTGAACAAGGGGTAAAGGTACCTTTTCTTTTAAATTTAGCTTAAAATTACTGTAGCAATAGCTTATTTAGCTTATTTTTAGCTTATTTCTGTTCTATTTGTGCTTATTAATGTTTATTTAAGTTTAAATAGGCCTTGTAGTTAATTCTCTTTCATTTACATTCAAATTGCTAAAAAACTGTCAAAAATAGCTATTTCTGTCTAGCTTATTGTCTCATGTTTAAGTGCTTATTAGTTCTGTTTTTTTTACTTCTTTATTGTTTAAAAGTGCTTAAGTAGTATTAGTCTTTTTAAAATTTCAGTAAAATTAGATTTAAAACCACTTTTCAAAATTAAGGGGGTGTTTGGGTTAACAATGAAAACGGGTCAAAAACAAGTTTTGGTATGGGTTGTGGTCTCAAGTTAGTTTTAGCTTAAGTATTAAGCTTGTTTAAAGCTGTTTTTAAAAGTATTTTAAGTTTGAAAAATGTTTTTCAAGTTGTTACAAGTGTGTACTTAAAACTGTGACTTTGTGAAAGTTCAAAAGAGCTTATTTCATAAGCTCTTGTAATTGTGAGTTGTGATTTTAAAAAAGTTGTGTTTTTTGTGTGTCAAAACAAGCTGACACAAGTCCTTGAGTCATTTTGACTTGTTAAGTCAAAACAGCCAAAATTTGAGTTTAAGTTTTAAAAGCTAAAAGTCCCTTTTTCAAGAGTTAAATTCAGCAAGTTTTAAATGTTTTTAGAAGCCTAAAATTTGAGCATAAGCTCACCTTAAACCACTTTAGATCTGTTTCAACTTTTCTTTTTAATTTGAGCTTATTTGACAGCTTGAAATAAGCTGTCAATATAAGCTCTTGTTTTAGCTTAATTCTCCCCTGGTGCTATAGCAGTCTTTTCTAGCTTGTTAGTGCTCTTAAGCCCTAACTTTTGGCTTATCTTAAGAGTCCATAAGCTCTTTGATAAGCCCTTTTAATTCCAGTCCTTAAGATACCTTTCTTGTTGCTTATTTTTGATCCAAGAGTGAGACCCTAGCTCAATTTATACACCAACAGTACTAACTCTTTAGTTAGTACTGTTGTGGGTATTAAGCTATCCCTTTGGCTTATTGAGCTTATCCTAAGTTGCTTATTCTTGTTCTTAGCTTATTTTGATAGTGAAGTTAGTTGTGAGTGCTTATTTGCCCTTTTTCATTGCTTAATTTAGTGTTGACAGTAGAACCTTTTAGCTTTTAAGCTTAGTTAAGTTCTGTCATTTAAGCCCTTTTTCCAGCTTATTTAGTTTATACATTTTAGTCTCTAGTGCTTATTAGGTTAGTTTAGGCCCCCCTTTTAGCTTTTTAGTCCTAGAATTAGCTTAAGTGTCCAAAAAGCCAAAAAGACTTAGCTTTTTAAGCCATTTAGCTCACTTTTAGCTTCTGTCAAGTTAAGCTCTTTAAGCTTATTTAGTTTTAGTATTTAGCTCCTTAGTGCTTATTTAGATTAGGTAGGCAGTACTTTTTGCTTATTAGTCCATTTTAGCTTAAGTGTCTCAATGTCCAAAAAGACTTAGTTAGTTTTTTAAGCCTTTAAGCTCATTTTAAGCAATTCTGTCGTTTTAAAAGCTGTTTTTAAGCTTATTTATAGCTTTTCAGAAAAAGTTGTAGTTGAGAAAGTTGTTAAGCCCCACTCGACCATGGGGAATAGGATGTCCCGGTGTAAGAACCATGACTCGACGTCGGAAGAACACCAATGTTGTAGGTGAGCCTCTGAGTAGAAAGGGTAATAAGCTCATGAATGGTGTTCCATGGTAGGTGATTGGTGTGTTTCAGGCGTTTATCGATGTCTGTGGTGTCATCAGCCGATGATAAAAATGGTGAGATAGCTGGTAATGGTGGTATATTGTAACACCCTCAAATCTGAGCACGCAGCGGAATGTTTGAATATCCAAGGGCGTTACATTTATGGATCAATAGCACAAGATTCTGAGAACGACTACTAAACGTGTCGTTTGAAAAATAAAGATACATTGGATTAACAAAATACTTGTTTGTTACATAAGCCCATGGCTTCAAATTGTTCAACAATATAAATAAAGATTCTGGTTTATAACAATTTTCCCAAAATGTAATAAGACCCCAAATCTTAAGTGTTGACTCTTTAATTATTGACTTCCAATGTATCATCGCACCTCGTGCCTTATTGACCTAAAAAACATGCTTAAAACGTCAACATAATGTTGGTGAATTCATAGGTTTATGTAAATCAATAGTAGGACCGCAAGATTTCCAAGTGTATGATTTAGCAACACATGCAAACATCATAAAAAGTGATCACGTTTTCCTAAGCTCATGACACTGAAGCTCGACATGTATGAATGCAATATATTGCCAATGAATGCCCGTGAATGATGTTCTAACCCGAAACATCCCAAATCCGACATGGTATACGTTCGTTCCCAGTGATAGCTAATCACCCGAACGGGGATTGTCAATCCCAAATAGATCTATCTATAACATTCGCGCTCACAATCTAGTAATTGACAGTTCATGATAAAGGGCTCAGTGGGTTATCGCTACTTAGGCAAACACGTAATCATTGTATAAAATGTACACTTGCGTCCAATTTGTAAAACAAAGCATGTTCTCACCCCAAGGATGTAAATTCATTTAAAATAATTGCGTAAAACATGGGCGTATGAAACTCACCTGAGAGAATAGACCTCTGTAAATTAGATAATAATATCCAAGTATAGAACTCACACCGTCAATACCCTAAGTAAATACGCCATCTAGTCTACATGTATTAGGCTAAAGACTCGATGTATAATTTGCTAGTTTATATATAGTTTATCACTTGTGTGGTGGTGTCCTGTTTTTAATTATCTGAAATTCTGATGGCTCCAGAAAACAATATACTTTCTTAATAAATATACTTATTTATTAAGTCGTAAATTAAACTCGTTTAATGTCCGAATATATTAATATTCGACCGATTCTTTAAGCGTTTTATTATATCACTTTTGATCACAAATATACCCTTAAGCTTCTAGATATTACACTTTAGTCCCTAGGTTTATAAAATTCTAAACATTTACACTGTAAACCCATAGTTTTTGATAATTACATAATTAGTCTTTAAGTTTACAAAAATGAAATGTAGGTCCTTTATAGTTACTACTGTATATATAGTCATTACTACGGTAGCAATTATTACTCCTAGTAGAATATATTGTCATTAGTACTGGTAAGTACTATAATGTTACTACTGGTAGATATAGTCATTACTACTGGTAGCATATTAGTTACTCCTGGTAGAATAATATTGTCATTAGTACCGGTAGTACTATAATGGTTACTACTGGTAGATATAGTCATTACTACTGGTAGCATATTAGTTACTCCTGGTAGAATAATATTGTCATTAGTACTAGTATAACCTATAATGTTACTACAGTAATAGTTATAGTTAGTCCGGGTAGTACAAATGCATTCGTTAAGCTTATTTAAGTTTGCTTAAGCTGTTTGGCTTATTGATAAGCTCGGATGAGCTTATTTGAGCTTATTGGGCTCGTTGGCCCAACAACCATTTACTGAAAATTAGTACCAAGGTCCATTAAGTTGTTCGTTCGGTTTTTAAAGGGTATAAGGGCCTATATAAGTTTCAATAAGCTCGTAGGTCACCTTAATAAGCTCGTAGAGCTTATTAATAAGCTAGGGTCTCCACTGTTGGGCCTGTTGGGCCCGAGTGTGGGCTGCGTGGGTTAAACGAAGCCATTAGTGGCCCGTTAGGTGTTCTAGTACCTCTTAAGACACCGTTAACGAGCTAGTATACCAAATGTGAGCCTATTTTGCATGCATAGGGTCGTGTTCGCTACATGCACACGCTAGATAAGGTTGCCTACACATTCCTTAGTCTTCATGTCGTGTTTACAAGAAAGTTCACGTATAGTTTTCTTACCATTTTGTGTATAATGTATATTGTTTACGTCTAGGTCCAAGTTTTTCATATAAATAGGGCACTTAAGCCCCTAGATTGACATAATCCATCTTTGTACATGCGTTTTAATTAGGTCTTTGCACCACACAAGTATAACATGTACATATATAGGTGCGTGAACCCTATATGGGTCGCGACACAAGTCTAGAAATCAAGCGACAATTAAACTATGAATTGCAAAGTGTCGTGAGGGACTTACAAGGGTCCTATAGCTCTTAGATTGAGAAGTGGACGTGATGTGTGCTAGCCCTTAGCTCGCAGACCCCTTGTGCACTCGTTGTATTATCCCTTAGCTTGTGTCGTGTCCTCAAATGTGACAAATAGGAGTGTATGGTTGCGTTTTGTGATCCGAATGAGAGAAGAAAGTATATAAGAGTTTGGAAATGTGTTAAGTGAGCTAATGAATATTATTTATAGGATGAGAAGCTAGTTAGCTCTCTTGGTTTCACAAACCACCCACACCGAACCAAATTTGTGCCTTAGGAGGTGGTTTTTGAGTTTCCTAGTTGCTAACACATGGTTTTACTAAACCACCTTAGTACCATTCTTAATTACTCTCAAGATGTACAAGATTTGGCTTAGCTAGCAAATCTTATGGATTTGTGTGTTGGTTCCTAGTCATCCGCGGCACAAAGGAAATCAAGAGGCACAATGGTTCTTAACCAATGTGTAAATGACTAATAGGAGACCATTAGGACGAGTATTAATGAGTTAGAGGAAGTACTAGTACTTATAAGGATCATTAGAAAGATTTCCTACTTGTTGTGGACCCCTAACCGGCCCCTAGTGGGTTATATGCACAATATTGATTAAATTTTTGTGTTAAGGTTTTTTTTAAGCGGGTATTGGTTTTAGTCTAGATAAGTTTAGGTATTTCTGGGGTGTGTTCAAACGTATTTTATTACTATACGTAACCCTTTTGCATGACCAATAAAAATAAAATACGCAAAGTACATAATCATCCTCTTAATAATTATTTCTTACTTGGTGGATGTAAACCTTAATTTATTTGATGACCGTTTACATTAAAAGATTATTTCTAGTCTACGCGATTTAGCTCAAAAGCAAAATTAAAAGTAAACGCGTATCGGACTAAAATGAACAGGGACAAATAATAGGAGTCATAAAATGACCTGAAATTGAGAAATGTTACAGTCTCCACCCGTTAAAAGAGCTTTGTCCTTAAAGCTTAAGACCTTGTAGCAGTTGACGAAGCCCGGTTTGTGAAAAGCTGTGGGTATTTTTGTTTAAACGAATCTTCACGTTCCTAGGTGAACTCAGGGCCCCGCCTAGAGTTCCAGCGAACCTTGACCAATGGTATCTGGCTTCGTTTCAATCGTTTGATCTCCCGTTCCATGATTTCAACGGGCTTTTCCACAAACTGGAGCTTATCGTCAACATGAATTCCTTCTAACGGCATGACTAAAGGTTCATCAGCGTACCATTTCTTCAGATTAGACACATGGAAAGTATGGTGAACTCTGCTCAACTCTTGAGGAAGTTCCAGCCTGTAGGCAACTTTCCCCACTTTTGCTAAAACCTTGAAAGGTCCGACATATCTCGGGTTCAGCTTGCCCCGCTTACCGAATCGTACGACCCCTTTCCAAGGTGAGACCTTGAGCATAACTCTGTCTCCAAACTCGAACTCCATCGGCTTTTGCTTCCGATCGGCTAGCTCTTTTGTCGATCCTGAGCAGCTTGCATCCTTTGCTTGATCAGGACGATCTTTTCCGTTGTTTCTTGGATCAATTCCGGACCAGTCAGTTGGGCTTCCCCAACCTCAGCCCAACACACCGGTGATCGACATTTTTGCCCATACAGTGCCTCATAAGGGGCGGCCTTTATGCTAGCGTGATAACTGTTGTTGTATGAAAACTCGGCCAATGGCAAATGCTTAACCCAGCCTTTGCCAAAATCGATCACGCAAGCACGTAGCATGTCCTCGAGAGTTTGAATGGTTCTCTCAAGGATCATTTTTTGATTATTTTTATGCTTTTCCACGTTGATGGCATTTTTTAGAATTTGATTGCATAAATCATATATCCATATGAACTGTCTATATTCACATTTTAGCAACAAGAAAACTATGCACAACTTGAGATTCTACTTTTCTATGCATTGTTGTATTGTCCATATACACAAGAACAACATTGAGCAAGTCACCACGATGGGCGTCTTAAGTCAATTGATGATGAGTCTTTTGACGTATGTGTATCTTGTATATCTAGAAAGATGGCAAGAAAACCTTTCACTCATGCAAGTAAAAGAGCTGATGATTTACTTGGAATCATACATAGTGATGTATGTGGACCATTTAGAACCACGTCTAGAGAAGGTGCTAACTACTACGTTACTTTTACTGACGACTTCAGTAGATATGGTTATGTTTACTTGATTAAACATAAACATGAAGTTTTTGAAATGTTCAAGACTTTCTAAAACGAAGTAGAAAATCAACTCCGAAAGACTATAAAAGCACTTCGATCGGATCAAGGAGGCGAGTATTTAAGTCAAGAGTTTTTAGAACATCTAAGGAGTCGTGGGATCATCTCACAACTTACTCCTCCCTATACGCCACAACACAATGGTGTATCGGAAATGAGAAATCGAACTTTACTTGATATGGTTTGATCCATGATGAGTCTAACTACTTTTCCAATGTCCTTTTGGGGCTATGCTCTAGATTCTGCTGCACGCATACTCAATATGGTTCCAACAAAGAAGGTCAAAAGAAACCATACGAAATATGGCACGAGAAAGTCCCAAATCTGTCTTATTTGAAAGTCTAGGGTTGTGAGGCGCTTGTTAAACGAGACACGCCAAACAAACTTAAGTCCAGATCTATCAAGTACATCTTCCTAGGATACCCAAAGGAAACAATAGGTTACTACTTCTACTACCCACTTGAGAACAAAATTTTTGTTGCTGGCTATGCTGAGTTTTTTGAGACCAATCTCATAAAACAAGAAGCAAGTGGGAGCACCGTAGACTTTGATGAAATTCAAAGTGAAGATGCACAACCTTCTGAGAACACTAGCCTACATCAACATGAGGTTGAACACGACACTGTAGAACCTCAAACTAATGTAATTCCTGTTCGTAGATCCACAAGGATACCTCAAGAACCTGAACGATATAGCTTCTATATCGATGCTGAGGATCACGAGTTAGGAGATCATGGGGAACCTCCAAAATATCGAGCTGCATTATCAAATCCTGAATCTGAAAAGTGGCTTGAAGCTATGAACGCGGAAATGCAATCCATGAAAGACAACCAAGTTTGGAACTTAGTTGATCTTCTTCCTAATTGTAAGACTGTTGGGAGTAAATGGCTCTTCAAGAAGAAGACCGATATGGATGGCAATATACATACCTATAAAGCTCGTCTTGTAGCAAAAGGTTTCACTCAAACCTACGAGGTTGACTATGAAGAAACCTTCTCGCCTATTGCAGACATAAAAGCTATTAGGATTCTCATAGCCATAACAGCGTATTATGACTATGAGATTTGGAAAATAGATGTCAAAACCGCCTTCTTAAATGGTCGTTTAAATGAAGACGTTTATATGGTGCAACCTGAGGGGTTTGTAAATCCTAAGCATTCTATACGAGTATGCAAGCTTCAAGGATCCATTTATGGTCTTAAGCAAGCATCTAAGAGCTGGAACAAGAGATTTGATGAGGAGATCAAAAAGTATGGGTTCACTCAAAATCTTGATGAGCCATGTGTATATAAAAGAGCTAGTGGAAGTATCATCGTCTTCCTAATCTTATATGTCGATGACATATTACTCATGGGAAACAACATTCCAATGCTACAAGATGTAAAATCCTGGCTAGGAAAATGTTTTGCCATGAAAGACTTAGATGAGGCGGCATATATTCTAGGAATAAAAATCTATCGAGATAGATCAAGGCGATTAACCGGTTTAAGTCAAAATGCATACATTGACAAAATCTTGAAGCAATTCAAGATGGATACTTCCAAACGTGGAACTATTCCAATGCAACCCAATGTAGACTTCATAAGATCTCAAGGTCCCTCCACACCGGCTGAGGTAAAGCGAATGAAAGGAGTACCTTATGCTTCGGCCGTAGGCTCTATCATGTACGTTGTGAGGTGCACTAGACCTGATGTAACATTCTCTCAGAACATAACGAGTAGATACCAATAGAATCCAGGCGAAAGTCACTAGACTGCTGTAAAGAACATACTGAAGTATCTCAGAAATACTAAAGATATGTTTCTTGTTTATGGTGGTGATTCCACAACTGAGCTTGGTGTTACTTGCTACACCGATGCTAGTTCGGAGACTGATAGGGATGACCCTCGATCTCAAACGGGGTTTGTCTTCGTGATGAACGGAGGCGCTGTTGATTGGAAAAGTTCTAAGCAAAGTACTACTGTAATTTCTTCTATGGAAGCTCAATACATAGTTGCTGCTGAAGCTGCAATGGAAGCTATTTGGATATGTAAATTCATTTCTGGGCTTGGCGTTCTCCCCAGCATTGATAAACCTATGGATATGTACTGTGACAATATAGGTGCCATTACGATAGCCGACGAACCTGGTGTTTAAAAGGGTGCCAAACCTTTTCGAAGAAAATATCACTTTATTCGCAAAGTTATTCAAGAAGGTGATATTCGAATTCTCAAAGTTCATACGGATAACAACTTAGCAGATCCTCTTACAAAACCAATGCCTTGCACTAAACATGTTGAGCATGCTAGGAGCATTGGACTTAGACCAGCTGGTAGTTTCATGTAGATCTGTTTATTTTAGTATTTGAATAATTCGGATGTGTTGATCCTAACTTAAGATCGATTCCTTAGCTTGTAAAGGTTAAGTTACTTTGGATAAATCCAAAACAACTATGGTAGAAACTTTGTGAATACTAAAGAGTATGAGAAATCTACTCTTTAATACCTAGAAGAATATTAATGAAACAATAAACTGTATGAATAATGATATTACTGAAAAGCTCCAATATTATTATTATTAATAATACAAGTACTCTGTGTAGTACTAGGGTTTACAACCTTGAAGCTATATATCAAAACATCTATATGAGATGATGTGAAGATGAGATATATATAACTACATGCCCTAGGGTCTCCTTTTATACACCAAGGAACCCTAATGGGCTTACAACGTGTTTTCTATACATACATATCTTTTCCTAAAATATATCATACATATCACTTTAGCAGTACTAAAACAGACTAACAGTACTAACTAAACTCTAGCAGCAGAAACTCTCTAACAGTCTTAACTTTTACACTAGCAGTTGTAACTTTACTCTAGCAGTAGTAATGACTTAGAATATTTCCTGCAGTCTTCACCAGCAGTAGAAACTATAACCAGCAGTAATAACTTCATAACTAGTAGCAGTAACTTCAATAGCACTAAGAAGACTTTTAGTCCCAGCAATCCTCCCCTAAACTTGATGTTCACCTTCTAAATCTTTAAGTTTCTTGATTAAAAGCTTTATCTTCATCAGGAGGATGTATCCAAACACTCTTCTACTTATTAAGCTATGATCTTGTAAATCTGAGAAGCTCAAATGCCATTTCACATTCATGATAAACTTCTAGCCTCCTACTCAACATTCTTGAAAGCATTTCTTAAGTAAGAGGATATTTCTTTTCTACCAGCATGTGAATAGTAATTCCAGTATCCATCAATAATAAATTAATTCCACATGAATCATATAACCTCTAGCTTATCAATGTGTAGTCCTGTTGATTTTTCTAGATTTCATCTTCCTCACTTGGCTCAAATAAAGTGATGAGATCTCCCTAAAGTAATCTGTCATATCCTTCTGGGCTTGTTGTCTCAAATCTTTCCTTTACCAAGTTGTACAAATCTAACACATCTTGTCTGTCAAAATCATCAAGCATTGCACTGAATATCTTGTAATATTTAGTACTTCCATCAGCCCTGATGATCTAATAATACATTTTGTCTTCTGCTAGAATGTGTGTCTTCCAGTCAACTATTGGATATTTTGTAGCTAAAGATTTAATAGTGACAGTATCACCTAGAACTATCTCCAAACAAGCTTTAAGCTCTGCCTTCTTAGCATTATCCTCTACCTTCTGTATCTTGACTTTTTCTTCACTAAGCTTTTCACCTTCTCTTTTCTTACTAACTGCTTTCTTTCCACCGCTTTCAACCTTCTTTTCAGTATCCATAGGAACAAAATCATTTACTTGTTTGTAAGCTTTGTCAAACATTTGCATGATTGCATCAAAGCTTTTACCCTTGAAATCCTTGTCTTTGTATCCTGCCATATGCTTCATGTAGGTACACATTTTCTTTCTTTGTTCTGCTTTGGTAGGTGGTTTGTTCCTTTGCTCTTCAGCTCTTTTTCCAGCAAAGAATTTCTTCCTAGCAGCAATAAGTTCCATTAGCAGTCTAGCTTGCTCTTCAACAAACATCTGTTATCTCTCTTCTGCTTGAAGCCTTTAAACTAATTGAGCATTAGCATGTATTCTTGCTTCAATGGAATCCCATTCTTTAATAATGCAGCATTACTAGCTTCTTCTTCTCTTTCTCTTTCAAGCCTAACTTCTTCATCTAACTCTGCTTGAAGTCTTTGAGCTACATCAGCATCATATTTAATTTGATCTTTGCCTTTTACTTTCACTGGTTTCTCAGGCTCTTGCATGATGCCTTTTCCTTTATCTTTAGGATCAAATTGTTGTTGAGGTGGTACTATTGATCTTGTAGCAGTCTCACTAGCTTCTTTCATAATCACTCCTCTTGTTAGTCTTGTAGCAGTCTCACTAGATACTCCTTTTTCCTTTGATTTTTCTTTTGATTTCACACTTCTCATTTTTATAAGGGTTTGAGCAATTGTTAGATCTTCATCTTCAATAACAATTGTTGTTGTTGTTGGAGGAGTAATTGGTTCAACAGTACTAACAGATACACCAGCAGTAGTAATTGGTGCACTGGCAGTAGTAACAGGTTGAGCAGTAGTAATATTAATACTAGCAGTAGTAATTGATGTACTAGCAGTATTAATTTCAATATCATGACCATACCTCTGATGTGTCTTTGCATCCTCTTGAAACTATGAAATCTCTTCATCTTGGTCAATTTCATTCCTCCCCTATTTGGATGCATCCTCCTGATCACCCAAACTTTTTTCAGCAGAAGACTCTATCCTGACTTTGAATAATCTCCTCTTGAGTTGTGGAGTTCTTGACTTTTTCTTCTTTTCCAACTTCTTGACTCTCTTCTTTAGATTAGTAATTTCCAAATCCTGAGCAGTCTTTATATTCTCAAAAGCAAGAACCCTTTCAGACAATTTTGTACAAATTTCCATCAATTCATTTAGTTTCATACTGTCCTCCCCACTTCCAAGTGTGTTAACTCTTGAGAGAGGTGGATCATTAGACTGTTTAGACAACCTCTCAAACCTAGTTTGAGCATGTCTGTCCCCCAATATGGTATTTCCTTTAGGAATAAGCTCATTAAGTGTTGCCAAGGATTGGGTCCTAAGTATGTTACCACTGTCCTGCTCTGCTTCTAAGCTAGAAGCAGTAGTGGAAGCCCTTTCCATTATGTCTTCCCTCTCCTCATGGACAGTCTCATATGCTACAAAGGTAGTAGGTCTACTAGACTGATATATCTTAGTGGCCTTTCTTTTGGTTTTCCTATATTTGTGGGTCTTTTTGGGGTGTGATGATGATGCAACCGTAGGAATTGGTTCAATATGAGATGGTGAAGCAGTAGTAGGTGTGTGTTGGGGTTCAATGGGTTGTCCTGAACCTTCACCCTCCACTGTTTGTAGTGCCAGCATAGATGGAAACAAGGGTGTAACTGTCCCTAAAAAATCTTTTCCTTTCCTTCTCATGTTTGCAAAAACCTTTTTAGTATGAGAAGGTGTATCATATTCATCATTAAAAACTGCTGCAAGATTTTCAATTTGATTGTTCAAAAACAGTTGTAAAAACCTTGGATACATTTAAAACTTTTTAGAATTAGGATTTAATTTTCTTAACATACCATCAAAAATCAATTTAGAAAAATTAAATTTTTGATTCTTAGCCAAACATATAACTGCAGATGCAATATTTGTACCAAATTCATTCCAAGCAGTTGATTTTGAACTTAAACATTGCAAGACGATATGTATAAGATACTTCCATTAAGGGGAAACATAAGATTTATAAAAAGTAAGTTTATCAGAAAGATTCTCATATCCCATCAATTGAAGGTTTTCAAAAATTTCAGTGTTTGTTAGACAAGTAATACCATCCTCATCATCAAAGTGAAGATCTCTCCTCACAGATGATTCTGTTATTATTATAGTCTTGCCATCAACTCTAGCACGTATTTGTGTTTCATTATTGACTGTTTTGGTCTTTGTAGTAGACCAAAACTGCTTAATATAAGACACATAGATAGTTGGACTTACAGTTAAGGCATATCCGATAGGGTTAGCATTCAGAAAGTCTACTATCTCATCAAAATCAGCATTCTCCGTGGATTTTTCCAAGTAAGCAACCATGTTATGTGAATCAGCAAATTTTAGAGCCTTTATTGATGATAATTGTTGAAGTCGATGATGAAATTCAGTTTGGGTTTGTAATTGAGAGAGTATTAGAAAGATTAATAACGAGTATGGTGTGATCGTATGCGCGTAAATAGGTAATAAAGGAAACCTATACGCGAAGTTTTTGTTTTATAAACCAAGAATACCCTCAACAGTTGTAACTCAAACGGTAACCTAACAGTAGTAAGTTAGCCTGGTAGCACTAACTTTTTTGCCCAGCAGTACTAACTTTCGCCCAACAATACTAAGTAATGCCTAGCAGTACTAAGTCTTGAGTTACCAGTATAAACCCTAATTTCATCCAAATAGTATTTCTAACCCATTCCAATCACTAATCTATCCAAATAACACCTCAAAGATTAAGCATTCCAATGCTAGTAGTCAAAAATTAAAAACGACTAACATCAAATGCCATTATGAGTAAATCTGAAACATTGTGATAAGTGTAAATCTTGATCACTTGAATTAATCTCTTTTCACAAGAATCCTTGATGAAGTGATTTTGAATCTCAATGTGCTTAGTCTTTGAGTGAAACACTGGATTCTTAACTATACAGATTGTGCTTTTATTGTCAATGAAAATCTTAGTATTCATGAAATTGTATCCATAATCCAGCATTTGATTTTGGATCCATAACACCTGTCCACAGCAACTAGATGCCAACACTAGATACTCAGCTTCAGTAGGTAAGAGTTGGCACCTACAGTTTGCATCTTACATGCCATGAAATCAATCTACTACCCAAGAAATTGACACCTCTTGTTGAGAAGTTCCTGTCTAAACTTGCACCAGCATAGTCACTATCAGTATAAGCTTCCAAGTTAAATGGTGAGTCCTTAGGATACCAAAGGCCCAATTTAGGTTGACCTTTTAAGTATCTAAAGATCCTTTTCATAACATGAAGATGTGAAACTTTAGGTGTGACTTGAAATCTTGTACAAGCACATACAACAAACATTATATCAGGCTTTGAAGATGTTAAATACATCAATGATCTAATCATTGATCTATATAAGTAAACATCAACATCTTCAGCATTTTCATCCTTCATCAAAGGCTTTGAAGTTTCCATAGGTGTACTTGCTGTCTTCACAGTTGAAAAACTAAACTTCTTCAAAATTTCATCCACATACTTGTCTTGGCTAATAAAAATCCCATCATCTTTCTGTGTTACTTGCATCATCTGGAACTTCTTATGCATCATCTGGAACTTCTTATGCATCATCTTCTCAAACTCAGTACACATCTCCTTCCTTGTAGTAGAATATCACCTTTGACCCTTTTAATGAACAAAGTCTGATCTATATGACCTCTCTGAAATCTATTGTCTAATAAATAGGTAGATAAAGTCTCATACCAAGCTCTAGGAGCTTGATGTAAACCATATAATGCCTTTTCTACCTTATAAACTCTGTCAGGGAACTTTGGATCTTCATACCCTAGAGGTTGACATACATAAACTTCCTTTTCAATCTTACCATACAAAAATGCACTCTTCACATTAATCTGGTACACAACAAAGTCTTTGAATGAGGCATAGGCTAAGAACAGCCTAATTGCTTCAATCCTAGCAACTAGAGCAAAAACCTCATCATAATCTATTTCCTCTTCTTGAGTGTAACCCTGTGCAACCAGCCTTGCCTTGTTTCTAACCACAATACCTCTCCCATCTTTCTTGTTTTTGTAGACCCATTTTGTCCAAACCTTCTGCAATTTAAACTATAGAAGCTCATCCTACATTGCTTCTATCTAGCTTGGATCTATCAAAGCTTGAATCACCTTCTTGGGTTCTACTTGTGATAGAAAACAGGCAAATAGACAATTCTGAAAGTCTTTGTGGTTGATTCTTTGTTGCACTGAACTAAACATACCATTGTCAATTACACTTTTTGTCATTCTTCTGGTTTGAGGTGCTGAATGTATATCTCTAATGATTTGTTCAACTGGATTATCCTTGTGAATTCTGGTAGTTGGAATAGGACTGACAGGGATATGTATACCCAAATTAGTCATTTAAA
>BQNB010061327.1:21292-36542 GCA_026074375.1 Tanacetum coccineum | reverse complement strand
GATCAGGCTATGCGTAATTTAGGAAATACTGTGAACTGCTCGGGCTAGTTGACTTTCGTCATGTTCGAGGTTTTACTAAAAATAGACTTCACTTTTGGTTATAGTTGCATTTTTTTTATAAAAACATGTATTCTTTATAACCTTGGCTCTTGATACCAATCTGTCACACCCCGTCAGTGGCGAAAACACGAGATGCGACGATACCGTTCATCGCACAAGATACAAGATCATACACTTTACAATTTACAAAAAAATGAAACTTAGGTTTACATAAATTTTACAAGTTAAGACTTGACAATAAAATAAACAAAACCCATCTTGACCCAATCCCCTAGGGTTACATCTTTGCTCTTCCAACATCATTCATATACCTTTGATTGACACACCTAAAAATGATACTCGAAAACGTCAACAATAATGTTGGTGAGCTCGTAGGTTTGACCTTAAACCCAAAAGCTGTGCCAATATCTTAAAATAGTGGACAATAGTGCAATATGATAGTGAATATATGAGAATCATCCATGAATTAACATCCCTGCTAATCATGTAAACACAACCTAGCATACCCGCTAGTCGATCACCATGCCCTAGCATCTCGCTAGTCATGTAGCAAAATATGTCACTTACGCATCTAAAGGGCCTACCAACTAGAGAACTATATTAGTGCAGTACCACAAATAGACATGGCAAATCCTTGCCAATCACCCTTTCCGTGCCAAACACAGTACACGCAAGTAAAATCACAACCCTTGCATGCCAAACATAGTACATGCAAGTAAAATCACAACCTTTGCATGCCAAACACAGTACATGCAAGTAAAGTTACATCACATATATTCACATAGACGACGCTATTTAATTCACTATTTATTTAGTCTCGTACGCGTTTACTTTTAATTCCTATTATATAGTTAAATCGCGTAAGCTAAAAATTATCATTTAACGTAATCGGGCACCAAACAAATTAAAGTTTACGTCAAGCAAGCATTATATTATTTTTCGAAAATAATAATTAATTTTTTTTATTTTATTTTTAGTGATTACGTAAAGCGTTTACATTTCGCAATTTAAATACATTTAGGCATACCCGGAGGCACCAATACCTACCTAAACCTCTTATACTACTAGTATTATCTTATTACATATCAAGAGAGCAAAATTTTTGGTCTTATTTTCCCCCTTAAATTCGGCAAGACTAGGACAAGAAGACAAGTAGCATACAATGTTGACCTTAGTACTCTTACATAATCTTGTACACATGAGACCTAGTACCATGATTAGTGAAATGGACCAACTTTCTTTCCCTTTTTGCTCCTCTCGTCTAACCACCCCCCCCCCCTCCTTCCATGCCAAGTCTTGATCTCCTAATAGAATATTTGACTATCCTAGTAGTATATATACATGCACCTTAGTAGTTCATTCATTCATCACTAAAAAAAACTTCACATAATCTCTTGTTCTCCCTCTCTACCTCACGTCATATATACAACCTCCATAAACAAACTATAATCTTGTTCCTACCAAGTAATCTCACATCATATCTAAGGAAGACAATGTGTATTGAAGGTTTGAAGGCTTAGTTGGAATACAAAAAAGGTTTTTCTCACTTAGGGTTATTATTGGCTTTGGTTGCTTTGAGTTTTTGGTTAGTTTCTCATCACCTTGCTCGAGGTCCTTTTAACTCCAACTCCATCTTTTCAATACTTCATATACATGTTTTGGATACTAGTTATTTGTTTAGTCACCACCTAGCTTTTATTTTCATGTGTTTACCAAATAAATGGGTACATATACATGTATATATACTACACGAACCATATGTATTTTCATAGTAAAATGATGCTAAGAATCCAAAGAAAACACTTGTTATAAGTATGGTTAACTTATAAAGAATCATGGATAGTTTACTTGTTCAACCAAACACCTCACGAAATAAGAAGATGAAAACACTCAAATCACTCAACTAATCTATGTGGTAACATGTAACTAATTTGCTTAATTGCTCGGTCGTGAAGAGTATTCTATCATAAGCTTGGCAAGGATACACATCTCCACCACTAAAGCCAAGGAGTAACAAGTTT
Source organism: Tanacetum coccineum (assembly GCA_026074375.1). NCBI lineage: Eukaryota > Viridiplantae > Streptophyta > Magnoliopsida > Asterales > Asteraceae > Tanacetum > Tanacetum coccineum. The sequence goes on along the minus strand of BQNB010061327.1, from coordinate 34,461 downwards.
ATAAAAGTAAATATAGGTTTTTTTGTATGGAAAGGCATACGGTTTGATCATTCTACAATCTTTCACCAGAAGTACCACTTCAACAAGGAAGCTGAAGCACACATACATACCCGGAACGCCGGGATAGACATGTGTGTTCGATCACATCCCCATTCGAATTTAATCAACGGTTAGGATGAAGAATGATATAGGGTAGGAACCTACTAAATTTCACCAAAAGTCATAAACCAACAAGGAAGTTGAGACATGCATACATGGCCGTAACGACGGAATAGGCATGCACGCTGGATCACATCCTCATTCACGTAAAACCATCGGCTAATCATTAGGTGATAGGGAAGTAAATTGTTGTTAAATAAAAATCAAGAAACAAATAGATTAAGCCTAAAGTACAAGTTGCTAGGCACTTATTTACCGACCATTATTATGACAAAGACACGACTATTTACAACGTCTTGATCATTGATCAAAAACAACAACCTAAGTTGGCGTTCCCATAACGATCAACTTCCCAATCATCCTAAAACTTTACATACTTTACAAGGCAAGTGGCGATATCTTTCACTTTGTATAATACTCTACATCGTTGATTTATAGTCGTATTAACGAATAATTGATCCTTCGTATAATTCCTTCGGTAATGCTTTTTGCAAAACGATTATCTTCAAACTTTCTTTCTCTCTCTTTTTTGTATTTTTTCTCATTTTTTCCATTTTTTTTGCTAACTATACTTCAGATCTCGGTGTAGTTTCACTGTCTTTACAATCATAACAATTCCGGATAATTCCTTTAGTAATTTCTTCGATCTTCGGTTTCACCAATAATTGTGATGGTAGTAAAATCACATGAGCTTAGACTACTAATATACATTCCCATTTGCAATGTGTAAATTTCCAACCGCACCAAAGATAGAAAATGACACAAGACTCGGGAAATACAAACTTTACACTTTAAGAAACTAGCAACTGTAAATTAAACTTTAATCTAACAGGGTAGGTTAAGGTGTAAGGGTGTAACGAAACAAATAATTGGTATAAATTCCTAAAGGATTGGCTCTACGGGTTGTTCTAGTAGATCATCACTTTAAAGATGAGAGTTGAAGGGTTTAACGGGAGGTTAACTTACCGGTGTAGTTAGTTAATAAACAACATGTATAGGTGATTTGGTTGTAATCCTAAGATTTACCAATTTAAACAAGTTACTCTAATTAAATCCATAATACTCATTATTGTGGTCCCAAATAGATATACCAAGCCAAGTTCTAAAGTCTACAACATCACCGGCACACTCATATTTTGTGGATTTTGGGTAAACATTTGGAAATGGAAAGGTTAAATCCTCACAATAGCTAACAAGGGTTATTGTGTGCGGGTTATGTAACAAGTAATTTCACAAAAGTATGCTTGAAAAAAAAATTGAGCATAATTTAAGCTTTTTATTGTGAAAATTTAGACCATTCTAATTCCCATCCCCCCACTTAAATTATACAACGTCCTCGTTGTATATATATAACATTAAATACGAGAAATTTAAAAGAATTAGAATGAGAAACTCCCCTGATATTTTGCTCGGTAGATTCTGGATTCTCCAAGTATGCGCATTTTATGAGCGATTTCGTGTTGACAGCAGTCTAGAGTGTTCAAGACTCCAACACTTTAAGATCTCTAGATTTGTAAATTCTTCACCAATATTCGTCGATATTTCTTTCACGAGGTCCTGTGTAAATTCTCAGAAAACAAATAAAATTCTATCTCCGTGTATTCGTTTGGTCAGACTCAAAATAAATACCTAAAACTATACAGGAAGTCGATACGCCATATCCATTCCTCAGGATACGCCGGATTGATATTTGTATATGTTGTATTCATTTAATGAATACGTTGTATAGACTGTGCTGAAAATAAAGACTGGATAACGTCTAGATAGTCAATACGCCGTATCCATGGGGTTTGGATATGCCGTATAGAAAATCTGGTAAGACAGACTCGATAAAAATTGAAAATACATTCCGGGTTGTCTCCCGGCAAGCACTTTTGTTTACAGAAAAGTCTTTAAGTTAGACTTGCCCCAATTTACTCCCATCCTTATAAAACAATTTGGGGTCAAACGGGATGCCAAATGGCCCATACAAATTCTTGATTTGGAAAATGAATGACATCCCTTTGTTAAGATAATTACAAGCCATGATATTAACATTTAATTCCTTGACAAAAGTTTCAGTTTTGAAAAATTTATTAGATGTATCATGAATTGTTTTCAAAAGCTTATTTGACTCATGTACATTGGTACCAACATCGGTTTTTATTACATCAGGTAACGGTTTGACAGATAAATTCCTGAACGTGTGTTTATATCGACTTTATATCTCAATATCTTAATGGATCTTTGAATCTATTTGGATAAAAATTACGTTAAAAGGAAATAGATCATTAAAGTTTAAAACGTTTTGTTCCTCTTCATCGCATTCGGACAATGATGTTTCATCTTTCAAATTAAATTCATCGATATGTTGCGGGTTTAAAATAGGTTCAGTTAATAAATTTGATTTAGACGTCTGAGCATTATTGTAAACAATGGCAGGATATTCATTCTCAAAATCATTAAAGAAGTCTAAATCATCAAAATAACTGATCGTAGGCTTGGGTGATGGAAGCAAAGGCATATTGACTTTATCATTATTATTTTCCGAGTCCGTTTTTAAATTGTTGACAGAAATTATTTTGTAAGAAAATGAATTTTTGTCAAAAATTATCGTGCAATCTTCATCGTCGGATTCGTCAAACGATATTCTAAACTCAATTTCATCATTGTTAAGAGAACTTACCGTAGCCTCACACGAGAGTGCTGCTTCAGATGTTAACGTGTCGGTAAAGACTATAGATGGGAATTCAGTTTCAATAGATCTGAGGTCATGAACGTCTACATTATCCAGATCTCCCGTATTAACGTAGCATTTCCCAGTTATTAATCCTTTCCACGGCCTACGAGCTTTTTCTTCCTCAAGCCTGATATACTCCTCCATAGTAATGTTAGGGTCGTTCATTTTAACATGTAATTAATTTGCTAGAAAAAACTATCAAATAGCCTAATACTCCGTATTCAGTGAACTGAATACACCGTATTGATGATAGAGTCGAATACGCTGTATTGGTTTAAGAAAAATTATACACCGTATCCAAGAAAATGAATACGCCGTATTGAGTATTCGACTCAGAAGGTTACACACAAACACACAATATACAAAAATATACAATGCAGAAATCAAACACACAAAACAAACACAAATATGCAAATTAATCTAAACTAAATCTAATCTAAAAACACTAATAAAAACAAGAATTAAACAACTTCATTCCCCGGCAGTGGCGCCAAAAACTTGATGTGCTGTCGTTGTATGGTATATTTAAGATGATTCAAGTTTTAAATTTATATTTTGCCGACTAAACCAAAATAACACTTTAACGGGCAGTGTACCCGATCGGTAGTAGTTTCATGGTAAGTAGGGTGTCAAAAATAAATAAAAAAAAAAAAAAAAACCCCCCCACCCCCCTTGAGCGAGGTTTAAACTCTATCAGACTTTTAATTTAATTCTTGGTTATTAATCTATGTTATTCTACTCTAAACCTCATGTTAAACCTATGTCACGTATAATCTAATGTCTAACGAGAAAAGGAGGTTTTAGCCTAGAGACTGCACGGTTTGGTGGTGATACAATCAATTCAAGACACTGTTACCCCACGCAAGATAATAGATCAAAAGTAAAGTGCGGCCTCGAACCTTATAAAAAAAATGTATTAATCATTATTAATCCGTTAGACGTTGTTTGGTTATTAGTGCCAATGATTTCTTCTCTCGAGGTGGCATATCTTTCTTAAGACTTGGCGTTATCATCATCCTAAGACTAAACACATTAATTTGTCATATTAAGCATACGCATTAAAGCATTTCCTATTTGCTGATTATAATCCTATCTTAGGAATTAAAGCAAAGGTGAACTCTTGTAAACCCATTGCTCATTTAGACTTTACCTACCTTATCCGATAATGGCAATCTATACACTAGTAGTCCACATGTCGCAACTATCTAAATAGAATCAGACGTTACTGTTGAATTTTCTTTAGGTCACCAGCATTTCAACACGATTCAATAAACCATCGACAATATCCCAATTAACTAGTTAAGCCCGAAGCGTATCTAGACACAGACTTTAGATAAGGACAATTTTTGTGTATATTGTTCGAGATATTAAATTACTATATGGACGAGCTTATCACGGACATCTAGATCTGCTTTGGTCCACTTAGCTAGATCCAGTTGAATGATAGGTCGCATACAAAAGCGCGTAAACAAGTATAAATTGATAAACATAAACATGCACTCAATGTGATAATCTAGAAATCTGTATAAACAAATACAAACATTCAAATTTTATAATAATGGCCTAATACGAAGGTTATTAGCCTTTAATCGTCATATTAAATACAAGAGAATTATTTAGCCAAGGTTGAACTAACCGAGCTTAAATAGATACCAAATACTAACGATTTACTAAGTATATGGTAATACATGTTGTTTCTATGGAATTGAATACGTTCTCGACCTCATTCTGCTCTTTTTTCTCATCAAAATCTACTTTTGTGGTTTTAGGTATCGTGAATATGATTAGCAAACTTAAAACTCGTTTTTGAGTTTTCTATTTATAAGGCCTGGAAGTCGGTTGGATACGGCTTATTGGATATTTCTTGGAGTAGGGACCATGTTTGATATCTTCCAGAATATTATATTGATTCCTTATCTTGAATACGACGTATTGAGTCTTCTGGATATGGCGTATTGAACTTTATTCCTTGTTGGTCTTTGGTGAGTGCAGGCACGGATACGCCGTATCTTTCATGATGGATACGGCATATTGGTCTTCAGAATCGATACCAATATCCCAGGAGGCGAAATGACCCACACATACACCTCCCATGAACGCCATGGATAGACATACTTGTGACTGTCTTCATTTCCCATACCTCAAAAAAGCTAAAGATTTGGACCAGTAGAGTAATATAGGGTATGAACCTTCTAATTTTCACCAAAAGTCGTAAACCAACGAGGCAGCTAAGACATGCATACATGGCCATAACGACAGAATAGACATGCATGCTCGATCACATCCACGTTCGCGTAAAACCAACGGCTAATCATTAGGTGAGAGGGAAGTATTGTTAAATAAAAATCAAGAAATAAATAGATTAAGACTAAGATACAAGTTGCTAGACATTTTTTTCCGACTGTTACCATGATAAAGACACAACTATTTACAACGTCTTGATCATTGATAAAAAACAACAACCTAAGTTGGCGTTCCCGTAACGGTCAACTTCCAAATCATCTCAAAACTTTACATACTCTACAAGGTAAGTGACGATATCTTCCACTTTGTACAATACTCTACATCGTTGATTTTTTTTGCGTATCAACGAATAATCGATCCTTCGTATAATTCCTTCGGTTCTTGCTTAGCGAAATGATTATCTTCAAACTTTCCTTCTTTCTCTTTTTATTGCAATTTTTCTCTTTTTTTTCATTTTTTCATTTTTTCTTCATCTAACTATATACGAAACTCAGAGTAGTTTCACCATCTAAACGATCATAATAATTCCAAATAATTCCTTCGATAGTTCCTTCGTTCTTCGGACATCATTAATTGTGATGGTAGTAAAATCACATGAGTTTTGACTACAAATATACATTCTCATTTGCAATGTGCAAATTTCCAACCGCACCAAAGATAGAAAATGACACAAGACTTGGGAAATACAAACTTTACACTTTAAGACAACTAGAAAACTTATAAATCTAATTAATCTATACTTGGTAGTGTTTAAGTGTAAAGGGGTAACAAACAAATAGTTGGTGTAACTTCCTAAAGGATTGGCTCTATGAGTTGTTCTAGTGGATCATCACTCTAAAGATAAGAGTGGAAAAGGGTTTAACGGGAGGTTAACTAACCGATGTAGTTAGTTAATAAGCAACATGTAAAGGCGATTTGGGTGTAATCATAAGATTTACCAATTTAAACAAGTTACTCTAATTAAATCCATAATACTCATTTATTATTGTCATGGTGATATACCAAGCCCAAGTTCTAAAGTCTACAACTCACCGACACAATAATATTTTGTGGATTTTGGGCTAAAATTTGGACATGAAAGGTTTAATCCCTCACAATATCTTTCAAGGGTTATTGTGTGCGGGTTATGCTAACAATGTGTAAGTTCATAAAAGTATGCTTGAAAAAAAAATTGAACATAATTTAAGCATTTTAATGTGAAAATTAGGACAAGTAAACATTCTTATTCCATCCCCCACTTGAATTATACAACATCCTTGTTGTATATATAAAGCATTAAATACGAGAATTTAAAAAGAATTATAATGAGAAACTCCCGTGATATTTGCTCGGTAGGATTCTCCAAGTTGCATTTATGAGCAAGATTTCGTGTTGAACAGCCGTCTTGAGGTTTCAAGACTCCAACACTTCAAGATCTCTAGATTTGTAAATTCTTCACCAATATTCGTCGATATTTCTTTCACGAGGTGACTGTGATAAATGTCTAGAAAACAAAATAAAATTTCTACTCTCCGGTTTGGTCAGATCAAAAATTAAAATACTAAAACTATACAGGAAGTCGATACGCCATATCCATTCCTCAGGATACGCCGGATTGATATTTGTATATGTTGTATTCATTTAATGAATACGTTGTATAGACTGTGCTGAAAATAAAGACTGGATAACGTCTAGATAGTCAATACGCCGTATCCATGGGTTTGGATATCGCTTTATAGAAATCATGTAAGAAAGACTCGTATAAAATGACACAATACATTCGGTGTCTCACGGCAAGCACTTTTGTTTCAGAAATGTCTTTAAGTTAGACATTTGCCCCTATTTCCTCCAATCCTTATAAAACTATTTGGGGTCAAAACGGGATGCCAAATGGCCTTACAAATTCTTAATTTGGAAAATGATGACATCCCTGTTGTTAAGATATTACATCCATGATATAACATTTAAATTCCTTGACAAAAGTTTAGTTTTGAAAAATTATGAGATGTATCTGAAATTGTTTTTCAAAAGTTATTTGACTCATGTACATTGGTTCCACATCGGTTTTATTACATCAGGTTACGGTTTGTAGATTAAAGATTCCCTGTGAGGTTTAATATCGACTTTTCATCATCATTTCTCCTTATCGATTTTGATCATTGGGATAAATTACGTTAAAAGAAAATAGATCATTAAAGTTTAAAAAGTTTTGTTCCTCTTCATCGCATTGGCAATGATGTTTCATCTTTCAATTAAATTCATGATATGTTCGGGTTTTTAAAATAGTTAAGTATTTAATTTGAATTTTAGACGTTTGAGCATTATTGTAAACAATGAGTAGAAATTCATTCTCAAAATCATTAAAGAAGTCTAAATCATCAAATAATCTGATGTTGGCTTGGGTGATGGAAGCAAAGGCATATTGACTTTATCATTATCATTTTCCGAATCCATTTTAATTGTTGACAGAAATTATTTTGTAAGAAAATGATTTTTTGTCAAAAATTACCGTGCAATCTTCATCGTCGGATTCGTCAAACGATATTCTAAAGTCAATTTCATCATTGTTAAGAGAACTTTACCGTAGCCTACACGAAGTGCTGCTTCAGATGTTAACGTGTCGGTAAAGACTATAGATGGGAATTCAGTTTCAATAGATCTGAGGTCATGAACGTCTACATTATCCCAGATCTTACCATTATTCTTCCTGTAACAAGGGTAAAAATATTAGCAGGATTTGCTCTGAAGAAAGGTAAAATATTTTGGAACGAAAATCAATTATTTAAGTTTTTGTTCTAGACAATCGATACGCCGTATCCAATGAAGTGGATACGCCATATTAATCAGTTGGATTGAATACGCTGTATTGGATAGAGAACTGGATACGCCGTATCTAGAGGAAGTGGATACGACGTATTCAACTGTCGACCAGAACAATGTATTCAAGAAAAACAATTAAATACGCAAACAATTCAACATACAAATATATACAAGCAAAAAATTAAAGACAAATATACAAAATATACAGAATATACAAGAATATACACTAATCTAAATTACACTAATCCTAAGGGTTAGATCTAATCTAATGTTAAAAACCAAAATATCAAAATAAAAATCAAGATTAATTTTCACTCCCCGGCAACGGCGCCAAAAACTTGATGTGTTGTAGTGTAGGGTTGTTTTTTATATGATTCAAGTTTTAAATTTATATTTTGCCGACTCAACCAAAAACAACACTTTAACGGGCAGTGTACCCGATCGGTAGTAGTTTCGTGGTAAGTAGGGTGTCGATCACTGAGAGCGAGGTTAAATCTATCAATTTAATTAATATCTTGGTAATCTAATCTATGTTAATTATATTCTAATCCTATGTTAATCCTATGTTAGTCTAAATCCTAATTCTAACGAGAAAAGGGGGTTTTCAGCCTGAGAGACTGGCACAGTTTGGTTGGTGACTACAATCAATTCAAGAAACTGTTACCCACGCAAGCTAATTAACAAAAGATAAAAGAGCGGTCGAACCTTATATAAGAAAACTGTATTAACCATTATTAATCCGATTAGAACGTTGGTTTGTTTATTTAGTGCAATGATTTCTTCTTTCGAGGTGGCATATCATTCTTAAGACTTAGGCGTTACATCATCCTAAGACCTAGACACATTAATTCTGTCATAATTAGCGCATCCGCATAAAGCATCCTTATTTGCTGATTATAATCTATCTTAGGGATTAAAGCAATGGTGATCTTGTTAAACCCTAGCTCATAAAGACTTTACCCACTTACCGCTTAATAGCAATATATACACTAGTAGTCCACTTGTCCAACTATCCAATGGAATCAGAACGTTATTTGTTGAATTACCTAGGTCACCTGCTAGTCAACACGATTAATAAACCATCGACAATATCCAATTAACTAGTTAATCCCAAAGTGTATCCTAGACACAGACTTAGAAGGATGATACTTGTGTAACTATTATTCTAGATATATAAATTACTATATGGAGAGCTATCCAAGACTCGGGATCCACTTGGTCCACTTTGCAAGATCCTGTTGAATGATAGGTCGCATACAAAAGCGCGTAAACAAGTATAAATTGATAAACATAAACAAGCACTCAACGATAAATCAAGAAATCGATATAAACAAATACCAAACATTCAGATCTTCATAATAATGGCTAATACCCGAAGGTATTAGCCTTTAAACGTCATAATAAATAAAAGAGTAATAATTTAGCCAAGGTAAACTAACTGAGTTAATGAATGATACCCAAAACTGAAGGATTACAAAAGTATATGGAATTACATGATGTCTCCTATGGAATTGAATACGTTGCTTGACCTCTTCTGCTCTTTTTCTCCTCTAAAAATCGACTTTTGTGCTTTAGGTATCAAGAATATGATTTAGCACACTTAAAACTCGTTTTTTAGTTTTCTATTTATAAGGTCTGGAAGTCGGTTGGATACGACATATCCATATATTGGATACGGCGTATTGGGGATTTCTTGGAGTAGGGACCACGTTTGATATCTTCCAGGATATTATATTGATTCCATATTTTGAATACGATGTATTAAGTCCTCTGGATACGGCGTATTGATATTCATTCCTTTTGTGGTCTTTGGTGAGTGCAGGCATGGATACGTCGTATCTTCCTTGATGGATACAGTATATTGGTCTTCAGAATAGTAATCTTTTAAATATCTTCATTTAAGCTCCAGAATGCGCGCCTTTTTCTAAGTTTCACCAATTACTCTATAATTACTACAATTCTCAAATATAAATGATTAAGTAACAATTCTTTGCAATAACTATACAAAATGGGTTAATAACATGGGATAAATGATGCTATAAAATATACGTTATTTGATGTCATCAATAACGTTGTGTTGTGGTTAACTATTGTGTTGTTGTTGTTCCAAGATAGATTCAAACTCGGGGTTCTTATGTGAAAGTACTATGCCACAACCAACTGAGCTAATCACTCTTTTGAAATAGATGTTACAACAAATATTATTTAACCCCTATTTTGACTATCATGAAATTTACAATTATGTATTCTTAATTTCGGTACTTCACAATTCTATTTTATGAAACCGTAACTTTCCAAAAACTAGTTACGAATTCTTACTTTTCCGAATACTAAATTCCGAATTCTAACTTTACCGAAAATAGAAGTTCCAAATACTAATAACGGATTCCAAACGATAGGTAAAAAGACCGCCCAGGTGTGATGTATGCAAGATATTTGGTCATGTTCACAACCAATGTCCCAAAAAGGTGGGGACTCCCCCTATTGTCTCTACTTCTCCTATTGTCACTCCTACTGTTGAGAAGACTAATGATGGATTCCAAACAGTGGGTAAAAAGAAGAAGAGGAAAGGTAAATCTAAGTCTAATAATGGTGGTCAGTTTACTGGTCCTTCGGTTAAACAAACTGTTAGATATGAGCCAAAGGAGACTACAAACACACCAAAGAAAGGAGCTACTAATAAGGGTACTGAATCTATTCCGTCATCTTTGTTGAAGAATTAGGGTAATTCTTTGAATAAAGATAATATCACCTCGTCAAATTCTTTTTCTGCCTTGAATGTTGAAGAAGATGAAGAAGAAGAAGTTGAAAATGTGTATGATGAAACAGCTAACCTATTTATAAAAACCGGTGGAAGTTCTTTCACGACTGCTGCTGGTTAGCTTGTTTTGTAGAGTCAATTTTCTCTAGTTTCATCTAGTTGTTTCTATAGTTGTAAGTGTTTATGGCATGTCATAAGTACTAGTTTTAGTTGTTTATCAAGTTGTTTAGCTTAAGGTTAATGTGGCATTTCAGCCACATTCCATTTGTACTTAACTGTTTCGGTTTTAATATACTTTACCGGGGTAACCCTTTACCCAAAAAGAATACTAATTTTCTGTTACCACAGTTTCCGTAACTAGAGTTTCTGAATATTACTTTTCCGTAACAATACTTTTCCGAAACCTCAACTTCTAAATATTCAATTCCGAATTTTCAAAACTACAAATTAAAAAACCTCAATTTCAAACACTCAAATTGCGAAACCACAATTTCCAAAACTCTTATTTCCGAAAATTCAAATTCTGAAACCCTCAATTCTGTAAGTTCTAAATTCCAAAACCCTAATTTCTGAAAACTCACATTCTAAAACCGTAAGTTACAAAATCTCACTTTTCAAACACACTTGCAAAAATCATTCTAAAAATCATTTTTAACGTGTTTTTGATCTTTATGAACCATGCAAATTAAAAACGATTTTTTGATCTTATTTTTGTTAACACATAAAGCTTTCATAAAAACGCAAACTGTATGAACCATGCACATTAAAAACGATTTGTTAATCTTATTTTTGATAAAATTTTAGAACCAAGATATGATGAAAAAAAGCTAAAAAATTTGAGACTTAAAAGACTAAGTTCGATTCGTGTGAGTGTATAAATGTTTTCTAAACGTTTGTAAGCTTAAACTATGTTTGATCAGGGATTAAATAGGTTGAAAATTCATTTGTAGACAGGAATATAAACGGACCAAACACACCCTTAAATTTGACTATAAAACTTATTTTACCCACAAAAACCAAACAAATTTTCACTTGATGATTGATACCACGTGTAGGAACCTAAAAATATACTAATCCATATGATGGCATCAAATAACGTCACTTTTATAACACCAAAACTCAGATCTCTCATATAAAACATGTGTTACGAAAGCTTGAAGTATGAAGCCAAAACCAATCTCTTGATACGAAACCTCTATTTTATGAAACCTCATATATACGAAAGCTTCCACAGTTTATGTTGATCTCACGCCTTGATTGATTCTTTACGTAGTAAAGTGTTTGTTACCTTGGATGAATCCAAAAATACCAATGTTGAACCTTATATGTTAAACCAAAGTGTATGCGGAATCTACACTTTGATACTCTAGAGATGTTTATCAATGGAACAGTAATAAACAAACAAACAATGAAGTAATAACAAACTGCTTCAATATTATTAGAATAATAGCGAGTACTCTTGAAGTAATGGGGTTACAACCTTGAAGCTATCACAATTTCTTTCTAAAATGTATTCGTCTAAGTGTAAAGAAGTATATTTATCTAAAACCTAGGATCTCCTTTTATAGAACACAAGGAGTCCTTTACAAAGCTAACTACCCATCGTTTAGGATCAGTTACAAACAACCCATAATAATCTCCATGCATACTTATCTCTAAGTCAGCACCTTTGACCATCAGCAGTTTTAACTCTTTCTCCTAGCAGTATTAACTAACACTGGCAGTACTAAGTATGTACTGGCAGTACTAACTCCATTAGTACTGTTGGCAGTATTAAGTCTTGTGAAGATTTATTCCTAACAATCCTCCCCTAAACTTGTGATTGTCCTTCAAATCATCAAGTTTCTTCAGAATAAAATCTTCTAGTCTTCTTCCTCTGCTGATGATTCTTTCAAACATTTCTTTCACTTCTGCACTTGAGATCTTATAAATCTTAGAAGTTCAATCGCCTGAGAACTCTCAATATCAACCTCTAATTTCTTCTTCAACATCTTGAAGATCATCTCTTGGCTTAAAGGATATTTCTTCTTTATCAACATATGAATTGCTAACCCATTCTCCATCAACAAAATGTGAATACCATAAAAATCGTATAATCTCCAGCTTAACAACTTGTATTCATGCTGATATTTCCAAATCTCATCATCTTCATCAGGCTCAAACAAAGTGTGTAAATCTCCCCAAAGCATCAGATCAAATCATTTTGGTCTTGAAGCACTATACCTTTTCTTGACTAATCTGTACAATTCTTTTACATCCAGTCTATCAAAGTCTTCAAGCATTTCACTCAGTATCTTATAATTCTTTGAACTGCCATCTACTCTGAATACTTGATAATACATGAAAGTCTCTGTCAAAACATAAGTCTTCCAATCCACAATTGGAAACTTTATAGATATAGTTTCGACCTCTATAGGAACCTCTTATCTTGGTATGATGTCTAAAAGTCCTTTGAGTTTTTCATTCTCAGCATCTTCCTCCATCTTT
>BQNB010061327.1:2842-21223 GCA_026074375.1 Tanacetum coccineum | reverse complement strand
ATGCTCAATATTATAGAATCAACATAAAATGCTCATTTATGCATATATCATCCTTTAACTTAAATAAGCATTTGAAAAAAGTCGTATTTTAAGATTAGCCTGTTTTTATTTGCCTGATTATATGCATAAATGAGCATTTTTCAAATTATATGCATAAAAAATGGCTACTATAGGTACAAATTAATCGTATTTGAAAAATGCTCATTTATGCATATAATGAGGCAAATATTATAGAATCAACATAAAATGCTCATTTATGCTCATTTATGGGCCAAGTAAATAAAAACAGGCCCATAAGTGCTTATTGAGATGAGAAAATAAGTTGGATCATGTCTTAGAACCTTAATGGACTTTTGAAGGTATTCGGGTTGGGTTAGAGTTATTGGGCTAACTAGCCCAATAAGCTCATCCGAGCTTATTTTTCATCCAAACAGTTTCATATGAGCTTCAATAAGTCAAATTAGAGCTTATGAACATTTGGAATCCTAAATGGACCCTTTAATTTCTTAATGGGCCTTAACGAGCTTTAAAAAGCCCAATAAGCTCATACGAGCTTATTTATAACCTGCCAACAGCTTATGTAGCTTATTGGAGTTAATAAAATAAATTGCCACTTGTTAGAACTAAATCGGGCTTAAAACGTGATTTTTACAAGTTAAGGGACTAAAATTATCAATTTTGAAACTTGAGGGTTCAAACCTGTCAACCCACTGTTTTTGTAAGTTGGGGACTGTTTCTGTCATTTCTGAAACTTTAGGGACTAGTGGAACATATAAGGACCTAAAATGTAATTTTGTAAAGTTGGAGGGCCAAATGTGTACAAGTGAAAACTTAAGGGTTTAAAAATGTAAATAGTATATATTTTATAAACCTTGGGGCTGGTTCGCAATTATAGAAAACCTAAAGGTATTTTATAAACAAAAGTGATTTTATAAACACTTAACGATACGGACGAATTATAATATTTTTGGATATTATACGAGTTAAAACACGACGTAATAAATATGAATATTTATTAATAACGTTTATACGTATACCTTTTCAAGAGTCATCAAGTAAATACAAACACAATAAACATTTGCATCACCACACAAGTGATAACAGTATATATAAACTAACAAGATATTGTAGTTTATACATTAAGTCATTAGCCTAAACTTGTAGACTAAGACTGGCCGTATTTACTTAGGTATTTGACGATGTGATTCTTTTGACATACTTGGATATATTATCATTTTCAGATGACTATTTACTAAGGTGAGTTCATAGCCTCATGTTTTACAATTATTTAAATGATTTGCATCTTTGGGGTGAGAACATGCTTTGTTTTACAAATTGGACGCAAGTGTACATTTTATACAATGATTACGTGTTTGCCTAAGTAGCGATAACTCACTGAGCCCTTTATCATGAACTGTCAATTACTAGATTGTGAGCGCGAATGTTATAAATAGATCAATTTAGGATTGACATCCCCGTTTGGGTGAGTAGCGCTCACTGTGCTGGTTTGCCGGACAACAAACGTATACCATGTCGGATTTGGAATGTTGCGGGTTAAAAATCATTCACAGGCATTATTGGCAATTTATTGCATTCACACATGTCGAGCTTCAGTGTCATGAGCTTAGAAAAACGAAATTACTTTTTATGATATTTGCATATGTTGCTTAATCATACACTTAGAAATCTTGCGGTCCTGTTATTGATTTACATAAACCTGTGAATTCACCAACTTTATGTTGACGTTTTAAGCATGTTTTTCTCAGGTCAATAAGGCACGAGGTGCCAAGATACATTGGGGTCACTCTTTGAAGAGTCAGTACTAAAGATTTGTGGCGTATTACATTTTGGGAACATTTGTTATAAACCAAAATCTTTACTTATATTGTCGAACAATTTGAAGCCATGAGCTTGTGTAATGAACAAGTATTTTGTTAATCCAATGTATCTTTTTAAAACGACACGTTAGTGGTCGTTCTCATATCTTGTGCTATTGATCTATGAAGTAACACCCTTGGATATTCAACATTCCGCTGCTACCCAGATTTGGGGGTGTTACAATGGGCCAATGTTGGATGACGATGATTTCGGATATATTTTTGACTACTTAGTTTTGGGAGATGCACCTTTGTTATTGACAACAAGGAAGAAAGATTCGAAGAAAAGAGGTGCAAGTTACTTGGAACGCCAAACGAACGTATTGCTAGAATTGAACATGAGTTTGACATTTGGGCAAGAACCAAAGGGTACATTGACAATGATGAAGTCGTCGAGTTCGAGATAGATACGAAGTAAAGATGAAGGGAGTCTAACTTAAAGACTTTTCTGTAAACAAAAGTGCTTGCCAGGAGACAACCCGGAATGTATTTTTAATTTTGTTATCGATTCTGTCTTCCCAGGTTATCGATACGGCATATCCAATTCAATGGATACGACGTATTGATCCAACCTGGACGTTATCCATTTTATTTTCCTGCACTTAAAACATTATTGTCAGACTTGTTAATACGGCGTATTCCAATTTCTGGATACGGCGTATTTAACCTCTGACCCGTACTTAGGTTTTTTATTACAGGTTTTCATACGGCGTATCCTAAAATATGGATACGACGTATCGACTACCTGTACTGTTATCGTTTTTATTTTTATTTTCTAACCAACGATTATTTAGAGATAGAATTTCTAGGCTTTTCTTAATATTAATACGTGTTAGAAATCGAGAAAAGTCTCGGTCACTTCCAGTATTGTAATATCGTAGCTCGTAGTCAATTGGTGTGTAAAAGTAAGCTAACCGGGTCAACATAAGGAGACCTTATGTTGAGCATTCCCAACCTTGTATAAATACCCTCTCTTTCTATGGAGAGGGTGTTGGTCATTTGGATAATCTAATATTACATGTTTCTTTCTCTCTCTAAGTAATCAACCACTCCTTTTTCTCTCTCTTGATTTTCTCTTTACTTCTCTCTTGGTTTATGTGATTTGATATCCTACAATTGGTATCAGTCGCCATGGGGTGATATCATGTGATTTGCGTGCGTTTTTCTTTGTTAAAATCGTTTTTAGAGCTAAAAAAGGTGTCACGTATGAAAATTTTAAAACATAAGTTTTTGGTGTTAAAAACCTTAAAGTTTGTGTTTTTAAGATACATCTAGCCTAGATATAGTTAGTTTTATAAAAGGTTTCAAAAAAAAATGTTAAAAAGGGTGTCTTTTAGGTGATTTTAGTGTGTTTGTTTCGTCAGATGTTTGTGCGGAATAGTATTTTGCTTGAATTCTGCGAAATATTATAGGTTGTTATTTCTGTGGAATAAGTATTTGTGCGAAATATTACAGGTTCTGTTTGTGCGAAATACGTTTCTGCGAAATATTACAGGTTCTGTTTGTGCGAAATACGTTTCTGCAGAATATTACAGGTTCTGTTTGTGCGAAACAAGTTTCTGCGGAATATTACAGGGTTTGTTTCTGCGGAATATTACACAGGCGTATTTCTGCGGAATATTACAGGGTTTGTTTCTGCGGAATATTACACAGGCGTATTTGTGTGGAATCTTACAGGGTTCGTTTCTGTGAAATATTACACAACATATTTCTGCGAAACATTACATTTTCCATGAAAAGGTTATTTTCAATAGTTTGTCTTGATTTTGTAAAATCCCGTGAAATACTTAGTTATTTTCTCGGTTTAATCAAGATTTGTAAAATCCCATGAAATACCAATCTTAATCACCTTCAACCACAACTCTTTAACATAATTCTCGTTTATCACTGAACGATCAAACCTTATCATTTCACATAACAATCACTTGAAAATGACTACATTAGCAGAACACATGATTGTGGCAGGGGCCGATAACTGGCCTCCTATGCTTGAAAAGACAATGTACACCTCTTGGTCGAGTCGTATGCGGCTTTACATAAAAGGAAAGGAAAATGGTAGAATAATGTTTAACTCAATTGATAACGGACCACTTGTTTATGGTACTATTAAAGAGAATTGTTTCACTAGAAAAAAGACTTATGAGGAACTCACGGATGCAGAGAAGCTTCAAGATGATTGTGATGTTAAAGCCACAAATATTATTCTTCAAGGTCTTCCTCCAGAAGTGTAATCTCTTGTCAACCATCACCAGATTGCTAAAGAAAATTAGGATCGAGTTAAGTTACTCATGCAAGGCACGAAATTGTCACAGCAAGAACGTGAGTGCAAATTGTATGATGACTTTGATAGGTTTACTTCGGCAAAGGGTGAGCCACTTCATGAGTATTACTTGCGGTTTTCTCAACTCATGAATGATATGCACATTATAAGAATGACAATGCAGCAGGTTCAAGTCAATACTAAGTTTCTGAACACTCTTCCACCTGAGTGGAGCAAATTTGTGACTGATGTAAAGTTAGCAAGGAACATACATACAACTAACTATGACCAGCTTTATGCGTATCTCAGTCAACACGAGTTACATGCTACTGAAGTCTGCTTAATGTGTGAAAGGTTTCCTGATCCACTGGCCTTGATTGCTAACAATCCTCACATCCCTTCATATCAAACCAACCATCAATCTAAGTATAATCCTACTCACTATCAATAACAGTCATCATCAGTTGCTCAACAACATTATCCTTCTCAACAACATTCACAATCTTATGAAGCACCTTCTCATTACCAATAATATAAACATGTAGCAATTCCCCAACAACCATTAGTTCTACAAATTATTTATCCATCTCCTGCAATGTCACCACAACCACAAGCTGAGTTTCCCCAGCTAGACTCCGGTCTTGCAGTTCCATCCTTTCTACCAGGTGATGATCCAATTACTAGTTTGAACAAAGCTATGGCATTTCTAAACACCGCAATTACATCATGTTTTCCTACAATCAACAACCAACTCAGAACATCTTCCAATCCAAGGAACCAAGCTACCATTCAAGATGGTAGGGTTACAGTCCAACAAGTGCAGGCGAGACAGGGTTAGAGTTTTGCTGGTATGGGATCTAAGAGCAATGCAACAAGCTCAGTGATAAATAGAAATAGGGGGAATAATGCAGCAGTTCAAGCAAGGGTTGTTAGGTGTTACAATTGTCAGGGAGAAGGGTATATGGCAAGGCAGTGCACTAAGCCAAATAGGCCAAGGAAATCAGCATGGTTCAAGGAGAAAATAATGCTAGTTCAAGCATAGGAAGCTGGTCAGGTGTTAGATGAGGAGCAGTTAGCATTCTTAGCAGATACAGGGGTTGTAGAAAGCCAAGATACTCAGACAACAATCATACATAATGCTGCTTTCCAAACTAATGATCTCAATACCTTTGAATCAGACTATGATGAACCGCCATGTGCCAAGGCAGTTCTTATGGCTAATCTCTCTAGTTACGACTCAAATGTTATCTCCGAGGTACCAATCTCAGGAACTACTCAAGATAATTTTGTACTTGATAATTGTGTTTAAGAGATGTATTATTATGAACAACCCACTTTTGATCCCGCTTCAGATATTGAAATTACAAGTGATAGCAATATCATCTCATGTGATCAATATTTGAAAGAGACTGAAAGTGCAGCTGTTCAAAATACTTCTTCAACTGAACAACAAAATGACATGATAAGACAGTCTTTGAACAGATAACTAATCGAGTTGCTAAATGTAATGTTGAGAGTATTCAAAACAAGAATGTAAATGAGTCTTTAACCGCTGAGCTAGAAATATATAAGGAAAGGGTATGAATGTTTGAAGAAAGGCAAAAGGTTGACTTAAACGATCATGAAAAATACATTGAGTCATAAATGAATGATATGATTCTTAACAAGAATGCAAAGTTTGCTGCTTTTCAAAAAGAGATTAACTCACTGAAATTTAGTCTTTCAAAAAATGTCAAAGACAATGAATCTTTAATGACAACAATTGATGTTTTGAAAACTCAATCCAAAGAAAAACAAGATAACTACATTGAAAAGGAAATTAATTTCGAAAAGCATTAAAGAACTAGAAAACATTGTTTTCAAAGTGGGTCAATCTGCACAAACAATGCATATGCTAACGAAACCACAAGTTTTCTACGATGACACTCATAAACAAGCTCTTGGGTATCAAAATCCTTTTTATCTCAAGAAAGCTCAGCGGATAAAGCCAACGTTGTATGTTGGTGCTGTGATATCTAGAAAACATGATGTGATTTATGTGGTTGCATCTGAAGAGACACTGATTTTAGTTGAAAAGAGTCGATAAAAAATGATTGAAAAACAAAATGATCCAATTTTGAAAGAGAAAAAAGTTAACATCTCTCCCACTAATTATTCAGAATTGAATAAATTATCTGAGCATTTTGGAAAACATTTTGTTCCTCAAAAAGAATTGCCTGCAGAACAAGCTTTCTGGTTACCGATTTCAAACCCAATTTCTAAACAACTTGTTGTTCCACCTACACCACTTAAAATAGAGGTTCCTAGTGAACTTTCAAAGGCCAGTTTGGTAAAAACAAGTTTTCAAAAACTAAAAAATCATCTTGCTAAATTTGACAAGGTGTTGAAAGAAAGAACTACACCTTCGGCAATAACTGAGGGTACATGGAGTTTTGAACATACTAAAGAGGTTTTCATAACACAAGTGATACCATTTTTAAACTCTTTAAGGGAATCATTTAAGGATTTTGACAATGGTCTTCACAATGAACTCAATGAAGTAAAAACGGGTTTTAACCAAATGGAAGCTGTTGTTGAACAGTGTTTTGTAGACAAGAAATGTTTGGAAATTAAAAAGAAAGAACTTTTTCTTGAAAACGATCGACTCTTGGAACTAATAATATCTCAAGATCTTGTGTATACTGCTGTGAATTATTTAGAAGTAATTGATGAGTGTGAAAGTATGAGAAAGAGTTGGTGTGAGGAGTATAATAGGAATCTAACGCTTAAGGCTGAGCTTTCAAAAATGAATGAACTTTCAAAAACATGTTCAAGACTTCAAAATCATTGCATTTCACTTGTATTGATACTACAACAGTACAAAGAAAGTTTTCAAAATAACAGATCTTATAGCAATTTGGATGCTCCTGCATTGAATGAATTTTTTGTAATAAATGATCTGAAAGCTCAGTTACAAGCCAAGGAATCCCCGATAAGCAAGTTGCGAGCTCACATTGCAACATTAAAAGGAAAAAATGTGTCTGACCGTATTAATCAGTTGAATGAATACGTTGTATTGGACAAAAAGTTGGATACGCCGTATCCGATGGAAGTGGATACGCCGTATTCAGCTATTGACCAGAACAGTGTTTTAGCAAAATAATTAAATGCGCAAACAATTAAGCAAACAAATATATACAAGCAAACAATTAAAGATAAATATACAAATATTACATAATATACAAGAATATACACTAATCTAAATTACACTAATTCTAAGGGTTAGATCTAATCTAATGTTAAAACCAAAATATCAAATAAAAATCAAGATTAATTTTCACTCCCCGGTAGCGGCGCCAAAAACTTGATGTGTCGTTGTGTGGTGTATATTTTATTGATTCAAGTTTTAAATTTATATTTTGCCGACTAAACCAAAAACAACACTTTAACGGGCAGTGTACCCGATCGGTAGTAGTTTCGTGGTAAGTAGGGTGTCGAACACTTGAAGTGAGGTTAAATCTATCAATTTAATTAATATCTTGGTTATCTAATCTATGTTAATTCTATTATATTCTAAACCTATGTCAGTCCTAATCCTAATTCTAACGGGAAAAGGGGGGTTTTCAGCCTGAGAGACTGGCACGGTTTGGTTGGTGACTACAATCAATTCAAGGCACTTTAACCCACGCAAGCAAATAAACAAAAGATAAAAGAGCGGTCGAGCCAAATATAAGAAAACTGTATTAACCATTATTAATCCGATTAGAAAGTTAGTTTGTTTATTAAGTGCAATGATTTCTTCTCTCGAGGTGGCATATCATTCTTAAGACTTAGGCGTTACATCATCCTAAGACCTAGACACATTAATTCTGTCACAATTAAAGCATCCACATAAAGCATCCTTATTTGCTGATTATAATCTATCTTAGGGATTAAAGCAATGGTGATCTTGTTAAACCCTAGCTCATAGAGACTTTACCCACTTACCGCTTAATGACGATTTATACACTAGTAGTCCACTTGTCCAACTATCCAATGGAATCAGAATGTTATTTGTTGAATTATCTAGGTTCACCTTCTAGTCAACACGATCAATAAACCATTGGCAATATCCAATTAACTAGTTAAGCCCGAAGCGTATCCTAGACACAGATTTAGAAGGACAATATTTGTGATCCTATGATTCTAGATGTATAAATTACTATATGAAGAGCTATCCCAGACTCTAGATTTACTTGGTCCGTATCACTAGATCCAGTTGAATGATAGGTCGCATACAAAAGCGCGTAAACAAGTATAAATTGATAAACATAAACAAGCATTCAACGATAAATCAAGAAATCGAGATAAACAAATACCAAACATTCAGATCTTCATAATAATGGCTAATACCCAAAGGTATTAGCCTTCAAACATCATAATAAATACAAAAGCAATTATTTAGCCAAGGTAAACTAACCGAGTTAACGAATGATACCAAAAACTAAACGATTACTAAAGTATATGGAATTACACGTGGTCTCCTATGGAATTGATAACGTTGCTCGACCTCTTCTGCTCTTTTTCTCCTTTGAAAATCGACTTTTATGGTTTGGGTATCGAGAATATGATTTAGCATACTTAAAATTTGTTTTGAGTTTTCTATTTATAAGGTATAGAAGTCGGCTCGATACGACGTATCCAAGGATTTGATATGACGTATTGGGGATTTCTTGGAGTAGGGACCACACTTGATATCTTCCAAAATATTATATTCATTTCTTATTTCCAATACGGCGTATTGGTCTTCTGGATACGGCGTATTGAGCTTTATTCCTTGGTGGTCTTTGGTGAGTGCAGGCACGGATACGCCGTATCTTCCTTGATGGATACGGTGTATTGGTCTTCAGAATAGTAATCTTCAAAATATATTTAAGCTCTAGAATGCGCGTCTTTTGCTAACTTTCACCAATTACTTCATAATTACTGCAATTCTCAAATGTAAACGATTAAGTAACAATTCTTTGCAATAACTATATAAAATGGGTAAATAACATCGGATAAATGACGCTATAAAATAGGCGTTATTTGATGTCATCATGATCTTATGATGAATATGTGCTACAAAATGTTTGTATGTGCTCTAACTGTGCTGACTCTATTCATAGTGACCGGAGTCAAATCGACATGCTTTAAGAATAAATGAAAGAGTAAATTACATGGTTCGTCCTTGTGGTATATGTTGACCAACAAGTTTTATCTTTGATAAAAAATGCACCGTCCATGCTTAACTGCGAAACATTATGTAGTGGTGGTCCTCCACTTTAACAGAACACACTAACAATCGTTAAGTTTTGTCACCTGAGGGTATATGAGTCATTTTGCGCTTCTTTTTCTACTTTTATCTTCCAATTTACCCTCACTAACATCAGATCCACCTTAATTTTTCTAGCCACAACATCAAATAATTCAATTATCCTTAACAACTTTCTTTCTAAAAAAGTGAAAAACCCATAATCATCACCATCATGTTCAAAACTAGAGGTGGAAAAATGGGAGGGTCGGGTTGGCACTGGCACATGCATAGGCTAAAATGGACACGGGCAAAATAGGCATGGGCAAAACGGGCACACGCCAAAACGGGAAGGGGCAAAACCAACACGAGCCAAAACAGAGAAATTAAAATTCAGATCAAATGGGTGCGGGTCAAACCAGTAACTAAAGATATGTAATTACCTATCAATTAATTTTTGTATGTTTTTATACTTTCTGTACGTTTTTCTACGCTTTCGTACGGTTTCTAACGGTTTCATATGTTTTCCTCCATTTTCATACGTTTACTTACGTTTTCATCAGTTTTCTACGTTTTTGTCTGGTTTTGTACGTTTTTATACATTTTCGTGCATTTTCGTACGTTTTTTTACCTTTTCGTACGTTTTCGTACATTTTTCTACGTTTCTGTACGCCTTTTTACGTTCTCGTATGGTTTCTTATGTTCTCGTCATTTTTCATTTGTTTTGGTCCGTTTTCATATGTTTGCTTACGTTTTCATTAGTTTTTCTACGTTTTCATCCGTTTTTATACGTTTTGTTACGTTTGATGCGTTTATATACGTTTTCGAATTCAAAAGTTTTCGTACGTTTTCTACGTTATTATACGTCTTTGTTCGTTTTTGTACGTCTTGGTCCGTTACGTACGTTTTTCTACGTTTTCGTACGTTTCTTACATTTTCGTCCGTTTTTCTATGTTTTCGTACGTTTTTCTACGTTTCCGTCTATCTCCGTACGTTTTTCTACGCTTTCTTACGATTTCATATGTTTACTTACGTTTCCGTTCGTTTTTCTATGTTTTCTACGTTTTCATCCGTTTTCTTCTGTATTCTTATGTGTTCTTTCTTCTTCGTCTGTTTTTGTATGTTTTCATCCGCTTTTCTACTGTTTATACGTTTTTCTACGAAAACCAAAGAAAACGTACGAAAATGGACGAAAACGTAGGAAAAGAGACTAAATCAAACGAAAACGTACAAAAACGAATAAGACATAAGAAAACGAACGAAAACGTAAGAAATCGTATGAAAATGTACTAAAACATAAGAAAAAGGACAAAAACATAAGAAAACTAACAAAAACATGAAAAACGTACGAAAACGTATGAAAACGAACGAAAACGTAGGAAAACGGACGAAAATGGATGAAAACTGACGAAAACATAAGAAAACGGACCAAAACGTAAGAAAACGTACGTAAGCGGACGAAAACGTAAGAAAACGAACGTAAACGTAAGAAAACATACGAAAACGTAGGTAACGAACAAAAACGTACTGATAACATCAAATATTTAATACTTTTATATATCAAATTTCCGTGTTTATTGCCTTGCTTTATATCATTTTATACGAATTTGGTACTTAATTCGTTTATTTTCTGAATTCAGATAATTAAAGGCATTGAAACGGAAAAAGGCAAAAAATGGCCAAAAACAGTACCAATACTAATTTATTTAGTAAAGGTACTAAAATCATTTGATGGCTACCATATTTCTCCAGGATGCAGCTTATGAGCCTAGTGGAGAATAGTACCACTACTCTATTATTTAGTAGATGTACTATATTTTTGTTGATGAACGTGATCGAAGAATTGCAAGCCTAGAAGAATTACGGCGTAACCGTCCCGCAGGAGTTACGCCGTAATTAATAAATAATAAAGAAGATATTAATGCTGAATAAGGGTTACGACGTAACGTGTCGAAGCAATTATGCCGTAACATATTTCAATACTAATTGATGGAATGATGCGTTAAAAAGTTTACGGCGTAACGCAGTTGGTGCGGTTACGCCGTAATGATGACTCATCACAGGGACTGATGCCGCGCAAAAGTGATAAAGTTTCATTAATTAATTATAATCAACAAGGAAGATGAGGGGCCTTTTGTGTACAAGACCCAAACTATTATTGTAGTATTTATATGGATGAATGAAACACATAATCGTTCATTCAATTGATAGCTTTATTTCTTTTTACCGACGCAAGAAGACAAAGGAGGAAAAAGGAGCAGGTTGCTGCTTGATTCGGGTATAAGGCAAACTCTTTGGGGTTCGCCACGGGATCCAATTATTTCAGCATGATTTGTACATGATTCCTCAACTATTATAGTTTGATTTCAATTAATTATTTTTAATGATTTATTTGATCTCGGCTTAATTTGTTAATGCTTGATATTTATTATGCTTAATTTTTGTCCTTTCCATTTAAATTGTTGATTATTCTTTGTTTATTTATTTTTGATCTCTTTGTCCAACCATTGTTTTGTTAGATATCCTTGTAGCTTGTCATAGATCCCTGCATTTTGGTAATATTGAAAGGTAGTTTTGATCCTGTTAGTTCTTTCATTAAGCGAATCGCTGAACTTAGGATTAGCGAGGTACGAAGGATAAGTTTGCATCTATCCCTAGTGTAGGAATCGACCCGATTACCGCCTTAATTACTCTAAATACTTTAAAAAGCGCAGGAACTCTTTCAGAGAGGGTTAATAATCTATTTGGGTTATAGACAAGTCTTTTGGATGGTTGGTACTTAATAGCTACAACCATGATACTTTAATATCGATACTTTTGAGAAATTGAGATCCTTGGAAGTATAGGACAAATCACGAATGTCAATTCGGATCTGTAGTTATTAGAACACTAATACAATAAGAATTAGACATTGCACTTGAGATCAGGATAATTAAACTTAGGATATTTAATTAGTTAAATAGGTTCATCTTCTTAGTAGTTTTCCACTATACCAATCTCATTGTTTGATAAAACCAAATTATCCTTCTATTCTCTTTTCTTGCAATCTAAATCATTTAAACAGCTTTAAAACGTGACAACTATTAAAACTCAGATTTTAGACCGCCCTTTAGCTCTTGGGACGACCTCAGATTTACCAAACCTGCATTACACACGACCGAGTTCTCTGCATGTTAGTGCGTTGTAGACCATAGGTGAAACGAGTTTTTAAAATTTAAAACTTGGTAAATAATTTAAAAGAAAATACACATCAAGTTTTTGGCGCCGCTGCCGGGGAGCTAAATAGGTTTTAAATTTGAGTTTTGTATATATTTTATTTCAGTATATTCAAATTCTTTTTATTTATTTTTTTCTTGTAAGAGCACAATCTACTAGTATCTTGTGTTTGATTTTTAGGAATCATGGAAATGGAGCCTTATATTGAGAACATGACGCTTAACGAGTACTTAGAGTATGAAGCTGAGAAAGAAAGGCGATCACGGAGGAATGTTCGATCCAAAATTAGTCCAACAAGGTATGAAGGGGTGAATTTTAACTCTTCTCATCGTGACAAGAGTATAATTTTAAATTTTCCGCATTACTATGAGGACGCGTTTCTTGATAAATATTGCGCGTTACTTCCCTTGTTTCCTTGTTTCAACCTTCCCAAACACATAACAAACGTGGCTATGAATCTCTTAATACTAGTAATGAAGTAGACATTGATAGCATAGCTATAGCAGAATATAATCTGCACATTGCTAAACTAAAGAAAAATCCATCAAATGATCACTCCTATAGTTTCACACCCTATTTTTTTTGCTCAACCACCAAACACACCTAACACTCCTGTGGATAAAAAAGATTCTGGCCTCGATGAGATCTTGGATGACTTGTTTAGATTAGGAGCTAAAAACCTGAGGCGGATGGGGCAAGAGAAATTCAAAATGAGTGTGACAATGACACATTCAGGGATACAAACCATGAAAGTGGTAATCTTCTTAACTTTCCTATTTTTTCTGCTACTAATGAATTTTATAGTATTTGTGAACAAGATGTTGATTTTTAGAAAGAGGAGGTTCAAGAGGAAGATGGTGATGATGGGGACATTCATGATACTTAGGATATTATGATTGAGGACGTTGAACAGATTAGGCAATTTCTCACGCCTAACGTCCTTGATGAAATGGACAAAGTAATACAACCTTTGATCTCGCAACCCATTCACATCACACCACCTAATGATGATTATGTAGCACCGGCTACTAAATCAATTTTGGATGAACTTTTAGAAGAATTCGGTGACGAGATCTTGAATGTAACCATGATTGACGAGGAGGCTGATTTTAATCCTACCAAGGATATAGAGGAGCTAAAAGACTTCTCACTAAAGATCCCAAGTCACATTTTACAGAAATACATGTTCATTCAGTTATCACTAAACCCGATCCTTTCATTCATACTCAACCAATGAGTCCCTTATACGGAATATTTGAATCATATAAGTCATCAACCAAACCGTATAAGGTAGATAGGGAAATAAAATCTCCTTCCAAGTATGGTCTTAAATCATCATTTCCTTACCCCGTAGCAAATTTACACCCGAATGGTGTTTATTGCTACTTCTACCTACACTTGATTCGAAGTGAGGGGATGGATACCCTATTACCTAGTAAATAAGGGTGGAGTCAAGCTAGAGACTCAAATAAAAACAAGCGCTTCGTGGGAGGCACCCCATACTTATCCTTGTAATTATGTTTTGTTTCATTTAATTTTCTGCATGTTAGTTGGTTTGTATGTTTCTCACTTGGTTCTGCAGACTCTAACAGCATAAAGATGGGATTTGAGGTCACCTCGAATCATAATTATGTGGTAAAAGTGTTGCTGTCTACAGCAATTACGGTGTAACCATCGCAGTGACGTCATAACTATTGTAGATACGGCGTAACCAGTCTTACTAAAACTTTCAAATTTAACAACCACATAATTACGGTGTAATTCATCCTATGGGATACGCCGTAACTCCTTCTTGCAAATCCTTTAATGTTTGAAAATTTTACAAAATAATGTATATTTGATAAATGAACTTTGTGGGTATGTTCTTTGGAAACCCTCACGAGACTCCACTCATCCGCTTGGGCCACTATATGGTTTAAAAGGCTTGTTGCATACGCTAAATACAACCGTGATTCCTATAAAAGTGAGTTAGGATTGTATTTCTTGTATTATTATTCTATACATGTCATGCTATTATTCTTTTATCCGGGTTTATGCTTTTGGTATTAGTCTTTCTTGTAGCTTTACAGGTAAATGCACATGGAGTGGTGCTAGGATGCTAACCAAGCTACAAGGAAGCATCCCAAACTGGGCTAGTTCGATGCTATATAGGATGTTGATGTGAAGAGGGATGTTGCCTGAGGAAGCAGACTTGGAGCATGGCTTAGAGCATGTTGTCTCTTCATTATCCTAAGCAAATCCAAAGGAGTCTTTCGGTCTAATTCTACTCTTATTTTTGAAATTTTCATTTCCTTAATGTACAATAGGGACATTGTACAAACCAAGTAGGGGGATGGGATTAGAATTACCACTTGACCTATATTTGCCTTTGATTTTCTAGTTTTCTTTGAAAAATGGTGCCAATTATAAAATTTTGTGACATGTTTTTCTTACTGAACTAGATTAAATCTTTGCCGAATGCACATTTACCCTTTATTTCTATTGGCGAGGTTAAGCCTGATGATTCCATTTTCATCCATTATATAAAAATCCACCAAAATATGAGTATGTCGGTAGTATTATAGACTTTAGAACTTGGTTTGTACATCATTTCGAGACCTAATTGATTAGAAGGAATAAATGGTTCAAGAAGGCAACATTTAGGAATTCACCTAATCAGCCTATATATGTGTGTTTATCGACTTGTTACACTGACTTGTCGACCTCCCATGTAAAACCCTTTGTTGCACTTATTTTTAGTGCAAGATACCCCTAGATCACCTTGCTAAGCCAATCCTTGTTTGAACCCCTTCATGTATCGTTACACCCTTTCGCCGTAGCCAACCCTGTAGTCTATATTCTTTATGTTGAAATTTTTGGCTACTTAAGTCCATGGTTTATGAAATGGGTTTGGAAATTTTGCACGTTCAAGACCTATCGTTACTGATCTATAAAGACACCCCTGTATCATCACTTTCGAAATCTTGCACGTTCAAGACCAATGTGTATTGTATCATATGCTGCAGGGGCAATAATAAAAAGATATAAACCCCTGTAGCATACTCATACTGGTTATGTGTTATAAAGCCAACAAAGTGTTTAAAAATATAAAGATGGTGAAACTATAAGCCATTCGTGTGCTAAAAGTGTAAAGATGGTGCAACTATAAGCCATCTATGTGCTAAGGATATAAAGATGATGCAACTATAAGCCATCTACATGATTGTGAAGAATCAAACTAGTAGACCATTATTGAAGATCAGATTTACGGACTTAGATACTTGGGCTTATGGATGGACGGTAGCTGTTTATGACAACCTTAGATTATTTAGAGTATTTGTTTTGTGTAATTTACTTAACACCAATTAATGTGTATCCCATGTCTTATCCTACCATATATCATTCTCCAACCTAAACTTTGGTTTTGCTCGAATGAGGGAGTGAGCAATCATACATATCTCATCCGTCGTTACGGATGTGTATGTGTGGTTTCATCACCCTTGTTGGTGTAACGCTTTTGGTAAAGATTGCATTTAAAGCATGATTCACCCTGATAAACCTATGTGTCACCCTTGTTTCCTTTAAGAGCTGTTTAGACCCTAATTCTAGCTGATGGAGATTTATGTACTTTTCAATCCTATGATAGAATACATGCTATGATAGTGCAGTTGAGTGATCACCCCGAAAAATGAAAACACTTAGACTAGTTTAAGAGTTTAGTGATTTTGATCCCCTTTTCGTGAAGTGTTTGGCTTTGATGTTTTCTAGCATAAGTAAATTATGAATTCATTTCTCCGAGTTAAATTGGAGAAATCTTTTTATGAATTATTCTAACAGGTCTACTTGAGGGCAAGTAGAAGTCAAGTGGGGGATATTTGATAACATCAAATATTTAATACTTTTTAATATCAAAATCCCTATCAAAATGCTCGTAATTATTGTATAAATGCTTGAAAATGATACTTAATCACTTTATATTTTGTTTACAGGAAGAATACGAGCATTGGAGCAAGAAACGCGGGATTTTGACGTGGAAAACAAGCAAAAGAATGATCTCAAGGCTAGTCCGTTGAAGAAATTACTCATCACCACAGTTACGGCATAACTGCTTCATCACAATTACGCCTTAACCTGCCACGTTGAAGAAGGATGACTCATCTTAGTCATAGTTACGTTGTAACTAATACACTATAGTTAAGCCGCAACCCATTTTAAGCCTGGATTATGGAAGTCCACATCAACATGGTTACGACGTAACCCAACTCATCAATTACGTCGTAACAAATACGAAACTTATAAATAGAGCCCTCATTCTGCACATATGACATCAACCCTTCCAACACAGAACCAAGGGTCGATACAAGCTTTCAGAAGTCAAAGAATTACACCAGTAATCTAAGGGAGAAGTCACGTATCTTACTTTTTGTCTTAATCATTCATAAACACATCTTGTAAGAATTATGATGGTTCAATCCAAGATCTCTTTCATTATTTCTTACCTTGCTGTTGCTATGAGTGGCTAAGCACTTCTAGTGTTGGCCTAGTTATGAATTTACTGATGTTATGATTGTTTCTCGTTTATTTATCATTTGAATTAGATATCCTTATTGTCTGTAATTGATCCCTGAGTTTTGGTAGTATTGAGGGTGGTTTAGATCCTGTTAATCCTTTTATTAGGCTGACTTGTTAAACTTAGGATCAACAGGGTACTAGGATAAGTTGGCATCTATCCCTAGTGTAGGACAGACCTCAAATGCCAATTCGGGTCTGTTGATATTAGAACCACTAATAAAATGATATCTAGATATTGCACTAGGAAACATGTCATAGCATTAGTAATGAAATAACTAGGTTAGCATGCCTTTCTCCTTGACTGTTCTCAAATCAATTACTTTTCGCATTTATTTTCCTGTTAAGATTTCCAATCAATTCAAAACCATTTTCAAACCTGTGACACATTTTAAATTAAAACTAATACAACTTAGCTCTTAAGACGACCTTCGATTTACCAAGTCCTGTACTACATACGACCGGGTTCTCTGTCCATTAGTGCGTGTAGACATCGGTATACAAGTTTTATAAATTTAAAACTTGCAAATTTAATTTAATAATTAATACGCATCAGGGATTACTATCAACATCTAGGGGATCAAAAGGATCGCTAGAAGCTTTGCTTGCCTGGGATGGAATCTTGCAAGTTTGTTGATGGGCTTCCCTTCCCGAAGACTCGACAATAGTTTGTTTCCTCTTCCAAGAAACCTTCAAAGATATGCCTACCTTCCGGTTCTTCACTTTATCAGCAACAGAGCGGTCAATCAAGATAACTTCATATTTCCCTGAAGGGGCGTCATCTGAATCAACAGTATTTTCAACCAATTGGGAAGGAGGAACGACAGTAAGTGGCTCTGCATAGGTTGACAAAGTCTCATTGTTAACAAACATCGTAGAGGGGGAACTTCCCTCCTCATTACGAGCACCTCCTTTTGGTGAAAAATGTAACTCACCGTCAATCCCTTCGATCATAAAACTCCTGAAATCTATCTCTGAAACAAAATAGAAAAAACAACATACATTATTAACTGAAACGCTAAAGTAACCAAATGAAGAGGAAGAACATATACCCCTTCCATGGTAGTAAATTATAGGTTTTTTTAGGGCTATGCTCCCATGAGGTTTTTAGACCAGCAAGGTATAGAATGGGGTATGGGGAGGTTCGGATGTTAGCAGGGTATGTGGATATCTGGTCGTATAAGGGGTCCTCTCGAACATGTTGAAGGATCACATCTTTGAAATATTTT
>BQNB010061326.1:0-36542 GCA_026074375.1 Tanacetum coccineum | reverse complement strand
GGTCGGTCGTTGCTTAACGAACATTAAGTAGCGACCGTTAACTTAATTATTTTTTAGCAATTTACGAAAATAGCTTTTGGGGGTTATCAGTCCGTTGGAACGTTAGTGTTGAAATTATACACAGTAATGAGTGAATCCAACCAACCACCCCTTGATTCACTAGATAAGATCAAAGTTTATAATACAAAAAAAGAAACAAGATTGATCACAAAGAATGATCAATCAATACAACTGAATACACTATAAGAGACAGATAGATCAATATGATCGATCTATCAATACAATAGAGATAATAGAAATCAAGAGAGAGCTTCTAGGGTTTGAGAGAGACATGAATGAGAGAGTCGTATCCCGAGGAGCTCAAATCCAACTTTTATAGCCCATCAACAATCCATAAATATCATCTTAAGTCCCTGAAATTATACGACTTAAACAAACACAACTCAAACACTTTTTGTTAGTGTTAGAAGAATAAGAAATTGACAGAATAGCCCCTGAAGGTTTATAACAAGAAAAACTTGTTAATTCAACACCCTCCCTTAAGTTTTTCAACTTTAAACATGTCCAGCATACCAAGCTTGACACACAGAGTTTTATGTTGCTCAATATCCAAGGCCTTAGTAAGAACATCAGCAATTTGCTGAGACGTGTGAATTTTTTAAGTTTTAATAACACCAGTTGCAACTTTTTCCCTTACCAGGTGAACATCAATTTCAAAGTGTTTAGATTTTTCATAAAAAAAAGGGCTAGCAGCAATTTGCAAAGCTAAACTATTATCACAATACATCACAACAAGCAACAAACCTTTAACACCCATGTCTTCCAATAGATTAGATAGCCAAATAACTTCACAAGTGGCAGAATCCATGCTTCTATTCTCAGCCTTAACAGATGACCTGAACAAAGTTAATTGTTTTTTACTTTTCTAGTTCACCAATGAGTCACCCAGAAATACACAATAACTTAAGATAGATTTTCTAGTAGTTGGACATCTTGTCCAGTCAGAATTAGCATAAGCTCTCAGCTTAAGGTTACCATTCTTATTTATTTGAATACCACTTCTTATAGAACCTTTAAGATATTTTATGACTCTTAGGGCAACATCCAAATGAGAATCAAGAGGAGGATGCATAAACTAGCTTAAGCAGTGAACAACATAAGATATATCAGGCCTAGTGTTGGTAAGATATATAAGCTTACCAACGAGCCTTTGATAATTTCCAACATTAACAAGTAAATGATCATCATCAGTTTCAACATAATTCAAAGTAGTATTCTCAGGCAAAGGAGTATCAACATGTTTAGCTGCCAATAATCCATACTCATGTAAAAGCTCAAGACAATACTTTCTTTGACTAAGACAAATGCCATCTTTATTATCCGAGACTTCAATACCAAGAAAATATTTCAATTTCCCTAAATCTTTAATTTGAAATCTGGATTTCAAAAACAATTTAAAATTTTCAATTTCAGACTTATCATTTCCAATGATAACAATATCATCCACATATACCAGTAAGGCTATAAACACAGTATCAGATCTTTTAGTGAACAAAGAATAATCAAATTTAGACTGAATAAACCTATGTTTAATAAGAGCTTTAGTCAATTTAGCATTCCATTGCCTGGGAGCTTGTTTAAGCCCATACAAAGATTTATTCAATTTGCATACTTTAGATTTTTCATTGTCAAAACCAGGAGGGAGAGTAATATAAACATCCTCGGAAATATCCCCATATTAGAAGGCATTATTAATATCAAGTTGAAACAAATCCTAGTTATTACATATAGCAACATTAAGCATACATCTAACAGTAGACATTTTAACAACAAGACTAAAAGTTTTAAGATAATCAAATCCCTCCCTTTGGTTGAAGCCCTTGGCTACCAGCCTGGCTTTATATCTGTCAATTTCCCCTGTTGATTTATACTTAATTTTCCACAACCATTTAGACCCAACAGCCTTCCTTCCATAAGGAAGATCACAAATAGTCCAGGTGTTTTTAAGGCCTCAATTTCATTATTTCAATAGCTTCAACCCAATTAAGGTTTTTCTTATAGATTATAGTCAGACGTAGGTTCGAAAGACTTAATACAGATTAGTTGAAAAAAACTAGTAATTAGAAGTATTTAAATTAGACATCAGTAAATTTAATTTCTAGGACGTTACTTTCTACTACTGGTTAACCCACATATTCATTAAATTTTTACGGCATTTTCCCAAACCTATAGACCCTTCTTACATCAAGTTGCACTTGACCTGTGTTCTCAGGCAAATTCCTTTGAGCAATAGGATCAGAAGAAGAAAGAACATTACCCTCATAAGAAGAATTATCACCTATAAAAGTTGCAATGTCATCCTCACTTACATCAAAATTTCTAATGCAAGGATGAACATTGTCATCATCAGTGGGAGTAACAAAACCTCCCCCCTCATCATTGGGACTTGAAGAAGTTTAAGTATCAAAATGCTTTCATTAACACAAGTTTTAAGGATATGAATTTTTTTATCAAGTATGAATATTTCTATCAGAAGAGTCATCAAAAACTTGTTGTTTATTTTAAAGACTAGAATTTATTTTTAATGGAAAAATGTTTTCATAAAATTTTACATCTCTAGAATAAAAAACAAGTTTAGAATCAAGATTGTAAACCTTATAAGCCTTTTTTGTTGTAGAAAAACCAATAAGAACACATTTTTCAGACCTAGCAGAAAACTTATTAGAATTCTTAAGAATGGATGAGAAACACAGACATCTAAAACTTCTCAAATGAGAGAGTTTTGGTTTAAAACCATACACAAGCTCAAAAGGATATTTGCCATCAAGAACAAAAGAAGGTAATCTGTTGATAAGATTGGCAGCAGTTAAGATACACTCAGTCCACATACTTAGAGGAATGCCACCTTGAAATAGCAAACTTTAAGCAACATTTAATAGGTGTTTGTGCTTTCTCTCAGCAATACCATTTTGCTGAGGAGTATAGGCACAAGAGGTTTGATGAACTATACCAAGGCTATTAAACAAGTTATTCATTTTGTTATTAACATATTTAGTTCCATTATCAGATCTGACAGTTTTAATATTGCATTTAAACTGATTAAGAATTAGATTAATGAAGCTTACAAAATGATCATAAACTTCATCCTTAGTTTTAATAAGATAAATCAAACAGCCCTGGTATAATCATCAATAATGGTCAAGAAGTATCTGAAGCCATCCTTACTAATAACTTTGTGTTACCCATGAAGATTCTAGCCTAAAACACACGATCCGGAGGTCGGGGAAAATAAAAGAAATAAGTAGTCATATTATTAGGTGTAGAGAGAGAAATAAAAGATGTGTATGTTTCTAGAGAGAGAAAGAAAACACACACACTTATGAGATA
This sequence comes from Tanacetum coccineum, assembly GCA_026074375.1. Classification (NCBI taxonomy): domain Eukaryota; kingdom Viridiplantae; phylum Streptophyta; class Magnoliopsida; order Asterales; family Asteraceae; genus Tanacetum; species Tanacetum coccineum. Next base: position 33,155 of record BQNB010061326.1, on the reverse strand, counting down.
CAAATGATTATCCTCTACCCCTACATGGAAGAATGGAAGGGATATATATAGTCCGGGACACGATCTACTTACTACACTTGACATTTCTAGTTCCTGCGTGTCCGGGTAATGTAAACTAATGTAATTCTGTATAAGTCGACATATTTTAAGGCTAACAATCTTCCCCCAATCTATGGACATACGGAATTACTTACAATGTTCCTAACAAGTACAAATACAACATAATATAATGACATCCAAGGTGCTTCCAATGTTGAAGATGACGTATTTGTCTTCTAGTCTTGATACTTGTACTCCAGCTTGGATCTTTTATGTCTTGACTTGTCCTGGAACCATTGTATTATGCATGAGTTGGATTAACTTTCCCCCAATTCATGCTGCATGTCTTGAAAAGCTTTCTTCATAGACTCAGTTTCTGAATCAGCTTCCCTTAAACCAACATCTGTATCTTGAACAGATTCTGAAACGTTGATGTAGCTCGAACGATCTTCTAACAATGACATTTACAGTGCACAGCGGAATTTTGTAGAAGAATCATCCAATACTTGAAGTACACACTTTATCCCTTTCCCGAAGTTGAAATCGTAGCACCATAATCAATTAAGATCCAGAAATGCACTTTTCTTCCTCCAGAATAGTGCTGATGTGAATTGCTACACCAAAGTCAACTAAGTCCTGAGTGTGAGCAATTAACATTTAAGAAGCCATCCTTCACGTGTGTACATCTTACATCAACTAATACTGCTTTTATATTGTATCATGACATTTGATCTTGGTGAATATCCGTTTGGGGGTACATGTGAGAAATCAGCAACAAATCTTCTCACGCTTGCAGAATACTTCACACACCATACTAGTTGAAGTAGTATATACTACTTCCCCCTGGAAGTTGACCTGATTACATCAAAGTATCAAAGTACACGTATTCCCCCATGATGGTTTCGAACTCTCGAAAGCATCATTGACGTGTACGACCATATACTCGAGAAGTTCTTGTCTTAAGCAAACATCTTGAAAAATTATGAATGACATTGAAGGATTTTGAAAGATTTTACTTAGACTGTGAAGTATCATTGACGTTTTGTAGCTTTAAATATCCCGTGAGAATTGCTGATTACATCTCAACCTTTAAACTCTCTGACTAACTTACCGACCTCGTATTCTGTCGGCTATTGCTGTGACCACTTGGTGAAGTAAACCCGATATACCAAACTTGAAAATGAAGTAAAATTTCCCAAATTTGTTACTTAATCTTGCACTTTTGTTGATTGAAGAACGGTGCAGAAGAAAGCCTCAAAGTACCCTATACCCAACATCAAAAGTATAAAAAGTACAACACCTCTTGAAATTATCCACATCGGCTTCTGCGTGTGACACTGAATACTACAACTTAACTCCTTTAAGTGATAATTATGACCCGTGAGTACTACAATGTAACTTCATACATCGGATATAACTAGATAATGCAAGTTTCAATCATAACCTTTTATGTTCAAGCAACTCATCAATCGATAGAGGGGATTTAGGGAAAAAGGGTAGAAAATAGAAGGAAGTCTCGATGATGAAATAAGTAGACGCCTTCGTGAAACCTACTTCAAACTCAAATAAGGGATACTAGATAAACTTCATGATCACTTGACATTGAAATCCAATTTCTATAGCCGTTTTGACGTTTTAGTGAATCTTATTCGGATCGTTTTTACATTAAGTGTTGTGTTTGTTTTAGTGTTATGGAAGGTGTTTGAGTTTGGTTCTTGGTGAAAACAGGATAAAGTAATTTGAATTGTTAATTCACCTTGCTAATTCACCTTGTTAAATAGCCTTATTAAAGAGCTTTGTTAAACAGCCTTGTTAAAGAGCCTTGTTAAACAGCCTTGTTAAAGAGCCTTGTTAAACAGCCTTGTTAAAGAGCCTTGTGAAGAAAGACTGTTAAACCGCCTTGTGAAGAAAAAATGTTAAACCGCCTTGTAAAGAAAGACTGTTAAACCGCCTTGTGCAGGAAAATTGTTAAACTGTCTTTCAAAGAAAAATTGTTAAACCGCCTTGTGAAGGAACTTTGTCAAACCGCCTTGCACTGCTATTGTTAAACCGCCTTGCACTGCTATTGTTAAACCGCCTTGCACTGCTATTGTTAAACCGCCTTGCACCTTCACTGCTAAACCGCCTTCCACTAGACGAAACTCAATTTTTTTAAAACACAAAAAGCTCACTTTTGATCGTTTTTACCCAAAATTTCGTGTACTTCTTGCTTATCTAAGGCAATAAGAAACATAAAAATCCAAACTTGATGATCTTTAACACGAAAAAGTTTGAATCAAGATTTTGAGTACAAAAATCATCTGAACCATAAAAACTCAAAAATAAGCTATGAAAATCCATAGGCCACTTGTACAAATAAGCTAGAAACTATAGAAAGAAGAAAGTTTCAAGCTTTTGCACAAAATACCACCAACCATGAAAAGATGGAGCTTTCTGGCTTAAAAATAAGCTACGAAAAGCTTAAATAAGCTCGAACAACACCATAAAAAATACAAACCAACAACACAAAACGCCCTGGGCTCTGATGCCAATTGTTACCCATGAAGATTCTAGCCTAAAACACACGATTCGGAGGTCGGGGAGGATAAAAGAAATAAGTAGCCATATTATTATATGTAGAGAGAGAAAGGAAATATGTGTGTGTTTCTAGAGAAAGAAAGAAAACACACACACTTATGAGATACAAATGATTATCCTCTACCCTTCCATGGAAGTATAGAGGGGATATATATAGTCCGGGACACGATCTACTTACTACACTTGACATTTCTAGTCCCTGCGTGTCCGACTAATATAAACTAATGTAATTCCGTACAAGTCGACATATTTTAAGGCTAACACTTTGTAAGGATCCCAAAGATCCAGATGAATCAATTCACCAATAGTAGTGGTCTGATGATCACTAAAATGGAAAGGCTCCCTAATTTGTTTAGCCTTATGACAGATGTCACAAGGAGAAACTTGAGAGTCTTTGGTGAAATTGAGATCATGATGCAACATATCAACTGCTTGGTCAGAAGGATGACCAAGACTTGTATGCCACAAAGACTTAGAAACAAAACACACACCAAAAAGGTTACCTAAAGTTTGACATGTAGAAGAGAAGGAAGAGGGAGTGTCAAACATATAAAGGCCACCATTTTCACTACCAGTCCTCACAATTTTGTTTAGATGCAAATCCTGAATATAACATCTAGTTTCAGTAAATCCAACAAACATTCTGCTATCCTTAATGAGTTTATTGACATATAGCAGACCAACAGAGTATTCTGGAACAACCAACACATCAAACAACACAACATTTTCAGAAAGTTTGAGGTTACCAACATATTTAATTTTTGCCATAGTACCATTAGGATGTCCCACAGTTAAGTTTAGATCAGATATGTCAATAATTCTAAACATATTTAAAGTAGAAATAACCATGTTTTGATTGGCTCCAGAATCAATAATCTAACCTAAAGTGATTTTACACATCACAAAATTACTATTAAAGAAGGTTTTAAAATTTATGTTAAAAAACATATTACTATTAAAGAAACTAGCTCTACCTGCCATATTGGCCTGCACACTTCTAGAAGGCACTTCATTGATGAGATTCATCAATTTTATTATCTGTTCATTAGAGAAAGATAATGTAGTACCATTCTCATTAGCGGTAGAAGCAGAATTAACATTAAAGGTTTTAAACCCATTTTGCTTAGGTCCAAGGTTCTTATTATAGCCAAGGGATACCGAATCAAATCAAAACATTTGTCAGTAGTATGCCCAACCTTACCATAATTCTTACACAACAAGTTAGGATTAGAACCTATATTGTTACTAGGATTAACAGAACTTTCAAACTTTTTGTTATTATCAATCTTTTTATTCCCATTATTATTTAAATTATTAGATTTGGCCACAAAACTAGAAACCTGAGGTTTAGAACTAGAACCAGCAGAGGAAGAGGTTATGCCTTTATGAGATTTCTCTTTAGAAACAATAGCAAAAGTATCTTTAACATCAAGGAGAGTCTCCCTAGATAAAAGACTACTCTTAATAGGCTGAAACACATCATTAAGACCCATCAAAAATTGCATAAGTTTCATTAATTGATTGTGTTTTAAAACATCTTCTCTGGCAATACAATAATACTTAGGCAATTTGGTCATAATGCCAAATTCTCTCCATAATGAGTTAAGTTTATGATAATATTCAGAAACAGTTAGTTCCCCTTGTTTAAAACCATGGATTTTTTTTGTAAAAGATTAAAGATTATAGACCCATCAAGTTTATCATAAGTTTCCTTAAGTTCAGCCCAAACCTCGGTAGCATTATCAAAGAAAATTTGACCAAGAAACAAGTCTTCAGAGACAGAATTTAACAACTAAGAAAGCACAATAGAATTTCATCTCTCCCACTGATTAGACAGGGGAGCACTGTTAGCATAAGCAGACTTAACACATGTTCTATTAATAAAACCGATTTTATTTCTAGTATTTAATGGCTAATTTCATAGCAGCAGCCCAGACTCTATAATTCTCAGTACCAGTTAATTTCACAGATATAATAATACTATAAGTAAATTCACTATTCTACAAATGCAGAGGATTACCCAAATCAAGACTACTAATTAAATCCTCACACTGCTAGGACCAACCATAATGAATAAGCAAATAGACACAAATAAACAGATGAGAGCACAAAAGAACAACTAATCAATAGATAAAAGACAATAACATAAAGAAAGAGAAGACAAGAGATAAACAACTCCTAAGATTACAAGAGCTTGATTGAGAGAACTGAAGTTGGCCAGAGCAAGTATTCACACCAATCAGAGTTTGAGGATCAAGATGTTAACCGAACTCGTTTGCACCATCTTCAATCAAGGTATTGTAAATCTTAAAGAGAGGGAACACACTTACAGGGCAATAAGCAGCGGAATCACAAGATCAATCACCCACACACTTAATTCACTTAGTCAAGTGTGTAGATGAAGCCAGAATGTAAAAGCCCCAAAATCAAGATTAGGGTTTCAAAACCCTAAAATCAATTTTTCTTCAATTAAACCACAGATCTACCAAATCAATACCCAATAGACCAAATTCACCAAGATCCACCACCAATTAATCACCAGAACCTAAGAAACAAAAAACCCCCCAAAATTGATTAAAACCTAATTTCTTAAAATAACCATATCAAGAGCCAGAAGCTCTGATACCATGTAGAAATTATACACAGTAATGAGTGAATCCAACCAACCACCCCTTGATTCATTAGATAAGATCAAAGTTTACAATACAGAAAGAGAAACAAGATTGATCACAAAGAATGATCAATCAATACAACTGAATATATTATAAGAGACAGATAGATCAATGTGATTGATCTATCAATACAAAAGATATAACAAAAATCAAAAGAGAGCTTCTAGGGTTTGAGAGAGATGAATGAAAGAGTCGTATCCCGAGGAGCTCAAATCCAGCTTCGCTTTTATAGCCCAACAACAATCCACAAATATCATCTTAAGTCTTTGAAATTATAAGATATAAACAAACACAACTCAAACACTTTTTGTTAGTGTTAGAAGAATAAGATATTGACATAATAGCCCCTGAAGGTTTATAACAAGAAAAACTTGTTAATTCAATAGTTAGTCCATCGCGCTTCGCGTCGGAACGCGGGTTACATACTCGTTATTATACAATTATACATGAACAAATAATGGTATTTGAATATAAAGTTAAAAATGCGCACATCAACCATTAAGGATGGACCTGAGGGGTTTTCATGAAAAATCGATGAATATTTGTCGTTTAGTTAATTTTTTTTTGTTAAAAATCATACTTTTTTTATTTATTAATATAATTTTTCTTAAAATGTTTTAGAAATAAATTTAGTCTCAAAATTATTTGTCACGTAAATACGCGTCTTCTTTAGTTGGTCAACTAATATTTCAAAAGAAATGCACGTCTTTTGAATTTATTTACTGAAAATAATACTTTTAGTTTTTTTCTTATGCTCATAAAAAACAAATTATGTATTTGATGACTTGTTCACCTAAACCAGCCCCCCTCTACCTTGAGATACTACATCTTAACTCGTCATATGCCACGGGCACCACAAGGTATTGTTGTTGTCGTTCACATACCTACTTAGAGCATAGGGTACCATAACTTGGTAACAACACTTTTTGGGGTGCCACGTCAGTTTTTTCACATTCACATCCAAAAAACCCAGGTAACCATAACTTGGAGTTAACACCACTTTTTGAGTCCCACTTTTAATTTTTCATAACACCCCCTTAAACAAACTAAAATATTTCATTAAACAATATTACACATTACAATACTTTTAAAAAACATACGCCCCGGCGACTAAAAGTCTTCATCTTCGTGTTCAGCTTCTTGCCAAATATGCTCCATAAGGTTTTGTTGGAGACTTAGATGCGTATCTCGGTCTCGCATTTCTTTATTTTTCCGACATTGAGTTTCACACCTTTCAATCCATGTACGTTGCATATTTCTTGACGGGTTAGCGTACACCTAGTTCCAGTCAAAAACCGCCATTTTTTGATCTTTTAAAATCATGTTATGGAGTATGATGCAATAATACATGACTCGACACATGGTATGATCGTGCTGGTTGTTGTATTATTCTCCAACGTCATTGGAGAACACCAAAAGCACGTTCGACATCTTTGTTGTGCACCTTCTTGACGCTTTTTAATGTAAGCATGTTTCGCGTCATTTGCAACCGTGAAAGATTTCACGAAAGTCGCCCATTGTGGGTAAATACCATCGGCTAAGTAATACCCTTTTTCATAACCAACACCATTTACCACATACGGAACTACAGGGGCTGTGTCATTAAGAAGGTCATCAAATAACGGAGAATTATCTAAAACATTAATATCGTTATTTGCACCTGCTACCCCAAAAAACGCATGCCAAATCCACAAATCTTGCGAAGCAACAGCTTCAAGCATTATAGTAGGGTATTTTTTATCTCCCCTACCGTATTGTCCCTGCCATGAAACTGGACAATTTTTTCATTCCCAGTGCATACAATCAATGCTTCCAAGCATTCCCGGAAAACCATGAGTTGTAAGATGTTTATTATATATGTTTTCAACGTCTTCCACCGTTGGCTTTCTTAAATACTCGACCATGTACAAAGAAATAATGCACTTATTAAAATGAAATAGACAATTACGTGCAGTACGCTCACTCATTTGCAAATATTCATCAAACGCATCGGGCGTGGTGCCGTATGCCAATTGGCGTATGGCCGCTGTGCATTTCATAATAACACTAAGACTCATTCGACCCGTAGCATCGGGTCGAACTCTAAAAAAATTAAAATGATCGGGAAGAGGATCGGCCTCATAAGTGCTAATGCCTTTGACTATTTTCAAAAATAGTTTTCGGCGCATACGGTATCTTCTTCGAAAATAATATAAGGGATACCTGCAATGATCATTGAAATAATCGGCCATCAATCGTTCTTCGGCCCCCTCTCGGTCACGATTGATTGGGTTCCGGGTAAGTGGTAGATGATTTTCTTCGGCAACCAATTGTTGGTGATACGCGTACGCTTGCTCCAAAAAGACCACGTCGGTTTCATCATCATTAGCATCGATTTCAAAAACGAAGAGTTGACGATCTTCATTATTTTGATTCATTTTTGTGTGTAGAGAGTGTTTGTGTTTTTGTGTGTGTAATATGGTAGAGTTGGGGTAGTATATATAAGGTAAATTGAAAAAAAAATCAAATTTTGAAAAACTAGCCGTTTATAAACGTTGGGGGGTAAAATGACTCTTTTTAAAAAAAAAAAAACGGGTCAAGTTATCAAGTTGTTACGGTAACTTGGCACCCAACGCCGTGACCAATTTTAAAACGCCGGTACCGTAACGCCGGTCACAGCGTTAACGCCAGACCCAACGGCGTTACGGTACCGTGGGCTCTTAAGAGCCTTGTGTGGCATGTGCCACACTAACATTTTAGTCATGAAGTGTGCATTTTTTCGAAAAGTGTCGTTTTTCATATATGTGCGATCCTCAACCATTCTATTACTTTTTTTGGGTCATGTGTATATATACCCTTCTAAATGTGCAAAATTACATATATGTTCAAACAATCATAAAAATTATTGTATCAACTTGTACGAAAACATATATGCAATTTCTTTTTTATTTTATTTTATGTTGCAACTGTAATTTAGCTCAAAAATATTTTATGATGCAAATCTTATTACTTATGTTAAAAGAAAATTTGTGCAAAATTTCTCGAAAATTTATGTGAAACATCCTAGCCTCATGAAAATTTGGTCGTTGAACTGTGCAAACAAATTCATGATATGGTTTGCAGTAGATACATTTGTGTTGTTGATATACATGTAACTATAAGGATCAAATGAAAAATAAAAGTAAAATGAGAAATAATCACAACCGCATATTTCATGCGCTTACAAACTAAGATGCATCTCTTTTGAAATTTTCATTTTTTATATGAAATGTGTGGCTACAAATATTTCTCATTCTTTTTATTTTATTTTCTCTTCTTAGTGGATCCATTTCCATACATGTAAAGTCATAAAAACTCAAGTATTGTATCAAATGTCTAAACCTAGCTAGTTTCTAAAATTCAAACTAGAATGCTGCTACTATGCAATTATAGTTAAGGAAGTAAATCCTACCATAAAATTTGTATCCTAATAAAGGTTTTGCTAATATGTGTCCAGTGAACACACCATAAAGTGCATTAAATAAAGATTAACTTTTTTTAATTCAAAAATTGCATTTAATGAGCATGAATTAAACTCATAAATTACCTTGATTACATAGAAATTTAATACTCCCTCCGTCCCAAATTAATTGTCCCCCGACAAAAAACACACAGTTTAAGAAAACATAATCATTACTGCGTTCTCTCTTTTACTTTTTTGCAGAATGACAGTTTTACCCTTATGAAATTAATTAAAACTTTGAATAAAGTTTGTAATTTCTAGTATCATTAGGGGCAATATGATAAACTTGCTACATTACTCACAATTATATTTGGAAGAGGACAGTAATTTTGGGACAACCTAAAATGAAAAGAGAGACTATTAATTTAAAACGGAGAGAGTATTAATATCCTTAAACCTTCTATATATAAAGAGCTAAACATGTACACAAGTTAGCAAAACCCCCTGATAAATAGTCTCGTTCAAAATAAAATATTGCCTAAAATTATTATTCGTATTTGGTAGCACAAAACAATGATAACTTAAACATGGTGTGCGTTTTCGTGTTTTGATTTTCACGTGACGTGCAAAATCAATTAATTTTAAATTCGTAACAAATACACAAACTCCGATTATTCCTTGGTAATAAGAAATGAACATCATTTTAATAATTTATAACTACACAATCATGTTTTGTTTTAGTTTTCCAACTAATATGTACCTTAAAAGTAGTTATTGTACAAGTAGAGACTCACACATGATTTTCGAAAAAAATGTGTTGCTCAACTAAATTTACACGGTAAGAAACGAAAGTAGCAACAATTTAAATATTAGCGGTTGCACACACGAAAAAGACAGCAGGTTTAAGGTTTTTTTGCGCTTGATGACCAATAATCGGATGTGGCTAATGCTACACGCGACACTCGTGTAAGTCCGTCCGTATGAACAAGTCACAGATGATTCCTATAATCAATACAATCAATAACTAGTAAAAACCTTAAACACAACTCATAGACTATACGAGGTAACTAGTAAAAACCTTAAACACAACTCATAGACTATACGAGGTGCTAAAACGAAATCTATGTGATCAATGATTACAAACCATAATAAGTTTTGGTTTCAAGTTTCTCCCATGAATTTTGTACAACACATAATAATATTCTTCTAATGAAAGTCTTCTTAAATAAAGTTCAATCTAGTGGCTTGTATTATGCCCCCATGTGTCGCATTGTGCGGTAAAATGGTGGTAGCTTTCTTTGAGAAGGTCAACTTTTAATAGTTGGCAATGGCCAACACCAACGGTAACATCTATGAAACATATCAAGTACTCCTGTTCTAGTTTTTGTATTTACTTAATGATGAATGGTGCTTATTTTGTTGTTAAACATGCGAACAACATATGGAATTACAACTGTCAACATTGCGTTTCGTATATTGGTTGTTACTTGTTTATATCCGTCAACTTGATAGCTATACAACGGGTGACGATAACAAAGACGACGATGTCACAAGACTACGCACTACGATGGATACGATTTTGACAATTGATGAGTAGGAGTAGGAATATACTTTACGATTTTAGTGGTGGAAATCAGCAATGAAACATGGTTCAAAGAATAGGAATCTTATATAAACCTAACAACCTAACTATAAAGGGATCCAAACGGTTTAGAACAAGTATCTTGATATATCACACAAAACCTAACAACCTAATTGCAAAAACATAAAGAACATCCATCATCCGTTGCTAACTCCAAACAAAGGTATGTCGTATCAAGACCGAAACCGTATAGGATATTTAGCATATTCGGCTACTCGAAATGAATTTTAGCATCTTAGCCGAGAGCATAATCTCGTTTGAACGAGATTAGTGATTACCATTGTTTTCATTGATCGCACATAGAGTAGTAGATAGTGTAACCCATTTTCAAAAGAATTATTTTTGCAATCAAAAAAGGGTTAGTAGCGCAACTTGTTGCACGTTTGACTTGTAGTTTGTGTAAATAGTAATTTTTATGAATGATTAATGTCACATTTAAGTTTTATTTCAACTTTTTATATTTTTGGAAATTATTTAGAATGAGATGAACATGCTCTGCAGATGCTCTGCCTCTAACTAGTGGATCACGGTTTATGACTTAAAGCAACTTTTGATGTTGTTGAACTCGAATTAGCTACAATCCATCAGTCACGTTTCTCTTAGTAAAACACATGTTATACTTGGACAGGAAAAATATATATACAGTATATATATATATATATTCTTAACTATTGGGGGACCAATGGTGACCGATTCATTAAGGCCCATTAAGGATTCCAGGAGCTTCTAGAAAATGAAGGGAAATGAGTACATTCAAATTTTAAATTTAGATGCATGCTATTATCCATACATGCTATTACCCATTGGTAAGTTCACCCTTTTACCCATTCACCCTATTACCCATTAGTGAGTTAATTCTTTTATCCAAGTATGTTCAAGCCTATAAATAGCCAAGCCATTCCCCCTCCTCCTTGATGAAAATCACGGCTCAAAAAACACATACAAATAAGTTTTGCTTTCTTGATTTTGAATCATGTTCTAGCATAAGGCTTGGTTCGTGGTTACATTCTAGATTAATTCCACTAGTTACCAAGAGGTATGTAGCGAAGTATATGTTATCTCTACATAGAAGTGATCTTCTTTGATTACTTGAATATAATGTAGTAGATTAGGTTACATATAAGTGATTTTATTTGATCACTTATGTTTCTTAGAGTAGATCGGGTTGTATAGAAAAGTTCTTAATGTTTAGATTAGGAACTAGAATCCATTTAACTACTAAGTATTGGATCTTATTATGTAACATTTTCATATAGATTATAGGTTATATGATTTATGTGTTTAGGCCTTAAACACAAGGTTTGTTATGTTGGGCCATAAAACATAACTAGTGTAGTTAAGAGATTGGTTCTAGCTAGATTAGAAGTTGACATTTAGCTTAGTGTCGGAAAACATTGTAAGCGACGTAGATGTTAGTTATGTTAGGCCATAAACATAATCGGTTTGGTTGTACCTGAAGAAGAACTCGACATCTAGCTTAGTGTCGGAAAATAAAGTAAGCGACGTTGTAAGGTTTTCTCCGCCGAGAAGGGAGCTTGTTGACTAGTGAAGTAACTCTCGAGTTGGGTACTCGGGGAGTGGAGTAGGGCGAAGAGGAGCTTCGTGACCGAACCACTATAAATCACCATGTCCGGTTTGCGCTTTCTTTTACCTTTCGCTTTACATCTTTATTTATATTTATCGCCTTACATTTATATTTTCATTATATATATATTTGTGTGGATTGTTGCTTATATTGTTTGGATGATGATTATGTCATGAATAGAAGTTAATATTGTGATTGTGTTTATATTGTTATCACATGCTCTAGTTGATATAGATGTATTATTCACACTTCTCATATTGTGTCTAATTTAATCGGTGATTTGATACAAAAGATTTAAGTTTTTAAACGGAAACGTATTCACCCCCTCCACGTATTCTACAATTGGTATCAAGAGCCACATCTCTTTAATTTTCAAAACAAATGGTTTTTAAAATTGAGTACGATCAATGTATCAAATTACCCATGACGGGCGATAATATATGAAAAGCGTTTTTTTGCTTGATTTGTACTAGTTTTGTTGATAAATACATTTTGTATACTAGCTTGAAGGAAAGTGGTCTTAAAAAGAGTTTGTAGTTGTCGACATAACGGTTTTAAAAGGAGAATTCAAAATAACCACTAGTGTTGTTAAAATGTATTTTCGTAAATGTTTCTCTAAGTCTTTGAAGTAAAAATGATGTTTAAAATATGTGTTATATGTTCGGTATGAATTTTATTAAGTTTTACGTCTTTCCGCCAAGTCACTAAATGAGTTTGTACAAAAAAGTAAATATGTGACAGGTGATGGTCCCCATGAATAGGTGACGCTCCCTTAAATATTTAAAGTACTATCTGTCTGTTTTGACAGATTTTTGTAAACTTCAAAAGTTCATATAAAATCAACCGTAAGTTCGTAGGAGTCGTGCCACCTGCCATTTTAAAAAATAGTATTTGTGAAAGTGAAAATAATTCAAATATTAAAGACCCAACGATTAATTTGGAGTCAAAAACTGGGCAAGCAAGAAAAGACAAAGTTACCCTCGCGTGGAGGAACATGGTGTAAGTTTAACGGGGAAAGATAACAGTTGTTTGGGATAAGGATGGAGTGTGTGCAAAATTAAAACCATAAGTATTCATCTAGCAAAAAAAGACCAGGGACTCATAAAGGGATTTGACCCAAACCACATAAACGAACGGTGCAATGTGCTTAAAATTTAAATTAGATAATCTATAAGAACCATCACTTACATGCATTCTTAATAAATGATCGGTGCTTCTTTTTTTAATGACGAATTTATTAGAAACTATCAAGTTGCTAGAAAAAAATTACAAGCAAAGGGTACAAGGATTTTTCATCCAAGTAACGCAATTTAGTTTAGAATTACAACGATTAGAACACCAGTTAAAAGAAATTTGAACCAAGTTATTAAAAAGAAGCTCCATACGCGAATTCGTAGCACCAAAAAGCAACTGATTCTTGAAGCGCCAAATTAACCACCACATTACATAACAAACACCTTTCAAGATCTCTTTCAGTCGCTTAGAAAGCCGAGAGGAATTAATCCATAGAAGCCAATCATCATAAGAGGCTAAATCAATGCCCTCAAGCTCCCACCAACGCATAAGTTTCCTCCATAAATGACGAGCCATTGAACAGTAAAAGAAGATATGGGAACCAGATTCGATATAGGCATGACAAAGAGGGCAAACAATAGTCGAAATATCAATACCTGTAAGGGAAAGATTCAACCGAGTAGACAGCTTATCCAAACAAACTCTCCAAGCAAACACATTAATCTTAATAGGCATGACTGTAACCCACCTTGTGGAGACTTTCTCCTTTGGAAGAATCGAATCATCAATAAGCTGGCGGACAAATTTAACAGAAAACTCACCTGTAGCTTCTAATGACCAGACCCAACGGTCGGGGATATTTATCAATATTAGACCATCCATGCAGGATAAAAGAAACCCGAGTTATTCTTCCTCAGCACCACCTTTAGGAGGTCGACGAAAAGTATCAACCATGAAAGCATGATTAATTTTTTCGATAATTGTTATTTGTTTGTACTTATACAAAGCATAAAGTCTCGGGAATTTATACTTTAACGCCAAATCATCTAACCAATGATCCTCCAAAAACAAGGTGTTTAACCCGTTGCCCACCTTTTTGCGAATTAAATCTAAAAGATTAATGCCTTTTGTGCGAAGAACAATAACCTCACGAATAATGTCTTACCAAGGAGAGCGTTTAGACAAAAAACTTGGGGAATTAAGAGCACCGTCTTCACCATAAATAGCTTTTATGAATCTCGTTCATAGACAAGAATCATGGGGAAAAAATGGGCAAACCCATTTAAAGAGAAGCTATTATTAAAAGCACCAAACAACGTAAATCTGCAAACGCTTGTTCTCATAAGATTTGGCCTTTGGGAGCTCCAAAGCATAACGAGTTAGACTCAACCAAAGTACATCGATCAACAACAAAAAACCACGTTGTGGATGTAGAAACTTCAATTAATTACGAGCATTCAGAATATGAAACTACTCAACTAGTGTTACACGTACCCGTGCTTTGCTCAGGTCATACTTTGAAGATGTATGAGTTTACGAAACATACATACATAGAATTCGACTATTTTGAGTATTGTGTTAAAAAATAAGAGAAATCAGATGACATGTCAAAGTGTTTATAACACTTAAATCAAATTCGGAGTGTCCACAATGTTTTGGTTCAAGTCGTTCATCTTTTTGTTAATTAAAATCTCGTTAATTAATATAGTCAATTGTTGGATGTTATTATTTTTTTTGAACGGCGACTTTATTAAAACCACTAGCAAGAAGCTAAAAAATTACAAAGGAATCAAAAAAGGGTGTTGAAGCCAACTACCCCAATTCAAAGTTCTATTACATCTAGCTACACACCAATAAAAAAAGCGTAAAACAATATTGTCGAAAATAGCATCTTTTCGGGGGATAGGAGACGCAAAAAGGAATTGGTTTCTGAAGTTCCAAAGGCTCCACCAAGAAACGTAAAACACGCCTTCCAACACCTCTTTCGTCTTAGAACCTAAACGGATAGATTTGAACCAAGAGAGCCAATCTTCGTACGACTCATAAGGATGAACATCCAAATTCCACCATCTACAAATTAACTTCTGAATATCTTTCGCCACAGAGCAACCGAAGAATAAATGGGACGAATCCTCGAGCACGTGATCACAAAGAGGACAAGCCAAAGACGGAAGCGAGACATTTCTACGAGACAAATTCGATCTAGTAGGTAAACGATCGAGATAAAGTTTCCAAGCAAAAACGTTTACCTTAATCGGAATACTTTTAATCCATCGAGTAGGAACTTCCATTTTAGGGAGAAAAGCCTCATCCAACATAGATCGAACATCCTTGACTAAAAAAACACCATCGCCATTTAAGTCCCAAAACCATCTGTCATCCATATTAGATAAAATAACCGTATCAAGTAATAACGAAAGCTGATCAAGTTGTTGTGACTCTACACCTCCTCGGACATGACGACGAAAAGAAGAGGAGATAGACGTATTCATCTTATCAGCAACCGATATGTCTTTATTCTCTTCAAGAGCAAACAAACGAGGAAAAGAAAGCTTGAGAAGATTATCGCCAATCCAAAGATCTTTCCAAAAGCTTGTACCTGTACCTTTTCCCACACGAATCTTACAATGAGAAATGAGATCGACACCTTTGACTTTAAGGGAGTTAACTTCTGTTATGATGGAGCTCCATGTCGAATTGAAAGCAGCAGAAAGAACATGACCATTCAAGCCATGTAAAGCTGATATAATTCGGGACCATAAGGAGTTATCATGAGAAAGGTAGCGCCATACCCACTTGAAAAGAAGAGCCCGATTGAGAGCGAAGAAACTAGAAACTCCCAACCCTCCGAATTTCTTAGAAGCAAGCACCTTAGACCATTTGACCCAAGCAATCTTTCTATCACCCTCTTGAAAGCCATTAAAAAAATTCCTACGCAGACTCTCCATATAATTAAGAACAGATTTGGGAACCTTGAAAATCGACATGTTGTAGATAGGAGTGGAGCCAAGAACCGATTTAAGAAGGGTAAGACGACCCCCGACAGATAAGGTATTAAGTTTCCACCTAGACAACCTCTTCTTCATCTTATTAATCGTCTCGTCCCAAGCCTTTTTAGAAGACATATTATCTCCTACTAAAATACCCAAGTATTTAAAAGGAGCTTTCATTATCAAACAACCAATAGACTTAGCAGCTTCAGCCACACAATTATCTGGGATACCGACACCAAGAAGATGACTCTTCTGAATATTTATTGACATACCAGAAAGTAAGGAGAAGCATCGAAGAATATTCATGATACCCTTTAAGTTAGAATGAGACCACTCACCAATAAATACCGCGTCGTCGGCGTAGAATAAATGAGACAACGTAGTAGAAGGGTCAATCTTGTATCCTTTGAAAATTCCCGCTTCAACTGCCCGGGAAAATGATAAGTGGAGAGACTCCATAATGAGTAAAAACAAAAAGGGAGCTAAGGGGTCCCCCTGTTTCAAGCCTCGGTATAAATGAAATTCAGTAGTCGGACTCCCGTTAACTAAAATAGAGGCCTTCCCTGAAGACAGACTTCCACGAATCCATGAACGCCATTTAGGACCGAATCCAAAAGAGATGAGAACATCATCAAGATAATCCCATCTAA
Organism: Tanacetum coccineum; assembly: GCA_026074375.1. NCBI lineage: Eukaryota > Viridiplantae > Streptophyta > Magnoliopsida > Asterales > Asteraceae > Tanacetum > Tanacetum coccineum. Next base: position 16,562 of record BQNB010061326.1, on the reverse strand, counting down.
CGGAATCATAAGCCTTGGCGAAATCGACTTTAAAAATCATGGCTTGTTGCTTTTTAAGTTTGCACCGAGCTAAGATTTCATTGATAATAAAAGGACCATCGAGAATCTGTCTATTAGGAAGGAATGCAGTCTGAACATCTGAGATGAGATCCGAAATAACCAAGGAAAGCCGAGAAGCTAGGATCTTAGTAACGACTTTGTAAAGGCTTCCAATTAAACTGATGGGACGGTAGTCACTAACAACTTTCGGATCAAGAACTTTAGGGATGAGGGCCACAAACGAAGAGTTGCATCCAATAGCAAAATCTCCATGATCAAAAAACCATTTCACAGCTATGCAAAAGTCAGGCCCAACAACGGTCCAATACTTACGAAAAAATTCCGAAAAGTAAACCCGTCCGGCCAGGGGATTTATCAACTCCACAAACCCGCACACTGGCTATGCGAATATTCTTCATTTGAGATCGGAGATTCAAGTCTAAGAACTGATCAATATTGAGAGACGATTATAGAAAAGAAATTAAAAGACTACCTTGTCTAGAACCCGTGATCTTGGAATCTGTCCGTACAAGTGGCCTTCAAAACTCTTGTGTTAACAATATCATGTTACGACAATCCAATCACCATCTACCATAAATCACCTTTAACTGAAAGTATTAGCGCGATTTATTTTGTATAATGATAGCATGAAAGTATTTGGAGTTTCTCGTCTCCTCGATAGCCCAACGAATTTTTTTCCGCCTTTTGACATGATTATCACGGTTGTTAGAAGATTGAACAGCCGTGTAATGTTTCAAGACTTCCAAACGAGACAAAAGAAGGTCGTCCGGTGACTCCTCCTTGATCCTACACTTTATCAATGTCAAAAAAAACAACAAAAAACAATTTAGATTTAAATCCTTTAGAAAGACCTATCTGATGCCTTTTGAAATCCAAAGTCCCATGCACGATTCTCCCTACTTTCTACATTTGAAGCTTTTTTTTTTTAAACCGAATCTACCATTGGAATCATCAAGAGTAAAAAGAATTCCAAAATTTTGAGACCAAAGTCAGCAAATCTCCAAGGAGCTCAGCCAAGAATGATAAAAGCAAAATGGAAAGAGCCAAAATCAGAAAAGACTTCCATGAAGTAAAATAGCATCTGGTCTGAGAGGTACGATCCCAGACAGATAGCCGAAATGAGAGGAAAAGCTGAAAGTAAACCAATTAGACAAAGAAACCTATCTAATTTACCTCATCTTGGTAGCCCGAAGGAATTGAAAACCCATGTGAAAGAGAATCCATCCAGCTGGATAATCCCGTTTAAACCCCCGAATTAGAAATAAAAGAATTAAACGCGTTAGCTCCAATGACGTTAATAAACCGATCCCCTCCGTTCCCCTCAAATACATCTAACTTCGTTGAAAGTCCCCCATAATTAGACTTTCTTCTCCATCCAACTAGTGATAAGAAGATTCGAGATAAAACTCCCACAACATACGTTAAATGAAACAGATTGGGGGGCATAGACCGAAATAATTAATAACATTCTGATTGTTTTTCGTATCCACGTCCATCCAAAGCTATAAAATTATCAATATAGTTATGATGATCCTTCTTGAAGAAATTAGTATCCCAAGCGCAAAGAATACCACCTGAATTGCCACTAGCCTCACTAATAATGTGGTCAAAAAAATAGTTTCCCCATAGAAATTTAACCTCCATAGCCGAAACACTCTCCATCTTAGTTTCTTGAATAGACAAAAAACTTACTTTATGTTTAGAAATTAACTCCTTGATCCAATAATTTCTTAGCCTTGGATCCCAGGCCCTTGTATATTTAAAGAAAGACAATTCATTCGAAAACTAATTGTTCTCTTGAGTTCCAATAACTTCTCTTTCCTCCATGTCTTTAGTACAAACCTTCCATAGAAAAAGCCCATTGGTTGACCCAACCGTTTAATCATTCTTCTAAAATCTCCAATATGGAAACCGCCCCTTTTTCCTTTATTTTAACCCCATTTTTAAAACTTTCAGAAAGACTACCTCCTGTCCACAAGGAGTTGTTTTTCGCCCTCCTTCTATTACTCTCGAATTAACTCCCTGTATTGCCGACCTACTAGAGGTCGATCAGATTCTGCTTCAGAATATTTTGATTATTACATGCGGGGATTTCATATGTGGCAGGTGTGAAACCCGGAGGATAAGGGATGGTGGTTGACGTATCCGTGGTTCTTACTTCTTTAGTGTGTTTGTCAAGTAAGTTGTATATATTGAAAGGACCAGACGATACCATACCCTTATCATTAGAACTCACCATGTTGCTGCTACGAAACCCTGAACTTCACCGTTATCAGCCAAATATGTGTCCGAACCACTTCACTAGCATTCTCCACCTCGTCGTTGGTCAGGTTATTTTCTGTTCATGTGATCTTAGCAGACCCGTCCGTCTCGAGTAAACAATTCTTTCTACAGGAACATCTTTGAAGGATGGAGAACCAAACAAAAGTTTCCTTCCTTTGCACAGCCCCAAAAAACCTTTTCCCATTTACAATAAGCTTAAACTTTCCAAGATGTCTCCGTTTTGGCCTGTCTTAATACAAATACGTTTCCTTGCAAATAGGTCATCATACCATCCTTACCTATAATTCAAACCAATTTCTCCCCCTCTCCCCATTTAGAACTGATTCTTATTAAAAAGTTTGATCGAGTCCAAGCCGTTAAAAAAGGAACATCCTTAAATTAGACAACCAACTATCTCGTTCTTTAGCTGCGAAATCTGGAATTGCGCATTACAAAGAACGCGAAACCAACGAAGCAAACCCCACCATGTTCCATGAATTTTGATTTAGACTTAGATGAGTGCAATTCAATCATAACCCCCAATCCTCCTAGTAAACAACTCCGTGGTTATGAAAACCCTCGTTAGACAAAGTACCTTAGTGCTTTAATGGAAGAAAATGTGAGAACTTCCAGCCCAGACACAATTCGGAGAGATCCCTGTTCCACCACAGGCAAGAGTCGTCTAAAAACCAACGACGGTTTCAAAATAAACAAATAAGACTCTTTTGGTCTACCTTGATTCTGGACAATAGGCTGCTTAAAACCCGTTACATTACCAGAGGGCACCGGTTTCTCTTTCTGAAAGGTAGAAGCTTTAGGCCTTTCAAACCGAGCAGTATTAGCAGATAAGTGAAAACGACCAATCCAAATAGTTTTGAGATTCTCAATTAGACGATCAAGATTGAGAACATTAATGAACCGAAACAAAAGCGAAACGCTTCCCTGCTTTAGATCTCTTATTAGGAATGAACACATCGACCACGTGGCCGATAACCTACATAACCTTTCAAAGGTCCCTACTTGAACAATCATCAGGAAAATTAGAGATGAACACGACTTCGAGATCTTGGAGTTTGGTCGATTTTGGATTAAGTGAGTTCTGGAAACGAAACACCCAAGTAAATGCGATATAAATAATAAGGAACACCCAAATATAAAATAAAATAAGAAAAGGACAATCAAATCTAAACCCAAAGATCCCAGGATGAGAAAGACGCCTAACACGCTCGATATGAGATTCATCAATTAAATGACTGATCCCAATTTCAGGGGTTATAACGATTTCAAACACCAAGGATTAAAGGGATTAGATCGGAAGATTGGGGAAAGGGTTTGATCGCCGTCATTAAAAAATAAAAATTAGATCGGAATGATACAATAGTTAAGTTATTTTTGAATATAAGTTTGGGACTAAAGTTTGAAAATGTTAGTAACTAATATGGTAAACTAATCAAACATTCAAACGAGTATCGTGACATGTAGGGGTGTCAGTCTGGTCGAGTTGACTAGAACCGAATCCGAACTTGATAAGGCTTATCTGGTCAGGTTAAATCGGGTTAAAAAAACTTGTCGGGTTGTTTTGACCCGAACCCGATAACCCGACAATGTTATCACGTCGGGTTCGAGTTAAATAATTAATGTTATCGGGTTATCAGGTCAACCTGATAAAACCCAGAAATCAAGTGTGCCATGTTTATGTAAAGTGACTGGTGTTTATAAGTAACATGAGAAGTTCTTTGCCTGCTTTTATTTTTCATATACACACGCAATCTTTTGTATTTGTATCACCCCTAATGGTAACAACACTTTTGGAGAATTTTGGTTAAGTTGCAAAGAAACACTAGAAAATTAAAACAAAGTTTGAAAAATCATTACAACCCATAGAAGATATGTGACTCTCAAGTTTACTACAACTTATGTTTTCAAAAAGAGGCTTATTAATATATTTTAGGGTGAATTGCATATATATCCTTGCAAAGACATATAATTGCATATATATATCTAAGCAAAACCCAAAATTGCATATATATCATTCTTAAACAACATAAATTACATATATATCAAAATAATAAAATTATGTATATAAAAAACAAAAAAATAAATAATTAATTATACCTTCACCATTTTACCATTATTATTCTCCAATCATCATCTTCTTGGTATAACACATAATCACCAGTATCATTTCACATGCCACACTTCACTTACCAACAGTTTCATTTTGTCTTCACGTATACTATCTTCTTCTTATACCAACCATCATTCTTAATTTCTCATTTGTTTGTCACCATTTTTATATTAAACCAACGAGTATGCAATCTAGATGTTATTGTCTTAAACCCATTTCATTTTTCATAAGATACCATATAAAAGAACTCACAAACTCATTTTTAATGACTACCCAAATTAATCTCCCCAACCCCACTTTAATAAAACTTTAAATGATATATATTATTGATGGGTTTTTGCATAAGATGTATGTGGGTTTACAATAATATTAAACAATTAAAATATGTACACCAATATATCTAACTAAAAACACTAAAAACTAATATCGTTAATAACTGTGTTTGTGTTCGTGCATATGATTACTACTGTTAGAGGTTAAAGCCAAAAGAATGATGATTGAAAAAAAAGATAAAGGGTAATATGGTCAAGGTATGATAAATTATTTATTTTTTTGTTTTGTGTATGTATAATTTTATTATTTGGATATAAATGTAATTTATGTTGTTTAAGGAGGATATATATGCAATTTTTAGTTTTGCTTGGATATATATGCAATTATGTGCCTTTCCAAGGATATATATGCAATTCTCCCTACTTGATTATGTATTAAAGAGTTGGTGATAAAATATGAGCTTAGTAAAGTTGTCATTTGTTTCTATTTGTTACTATCGTATTAAGAGCATCCACTATGTGAGGTTTAAGAATAAGTCCAAAAAACATGAAGATGTATATATTTTATATTAGTTATGGTGGAGTTTCGTTGTATGCATATGTGTCATGAAAATATATATATACTATATATATTTATATTATATATATATATTATTTATTATATTATATATTGTTATAAATATATTTATTATTTATATTATATATATTATATAGTGGGATCCAGTGAGAAGTATATTAAAATAAGAGTAGTGGATTAAGTGACTTAAATCACTCATTTGAGATGCATCGACTTGCATTAGTGCATTTTTACTTATTTAGATGCTTCATTTTGAGTTTCGAACGTTAATTTGATGCGTAGATGGTGACAAATTGATTTTCATGATTTTGGCACATGCAGAGGAACAAAAAACAAGAGAAAAAAATGAAATGCATCTAATATACGAAATGGCATTATAATTAAGCTAGAAAACACATTATTCGCGTTATAATTGCATTTTTAGATTTAGAGATGCATCTAATTTAGTGTCGGTGCCATCTCGAATTACGGTTTATAGTTACTTCTTATCCTTTTTATTTTAAGGAAAGTTCTTATTTGTTTCCTATATAATATATATATATATAGTTATTTATAATATATATATTTATATTTATTTATATATATATTATATTTATATTTATATATATAGTACGGGATCCAGTGAGAAGTGAATTAAAAATAAGGAAGTGGTGAGAAGTGTCCTAAAACCTCACACTTGAGATGCAACGACTTGTATTAGATGCATTTTTTTTCATTTAAATTGCACCATTTTGAGTTGCGAAGTGAATTTGATGCATAGATGTTGCTAATTTGATTTTCATGATTTTGGGCCCATGTAGAGAAACAAAAAACAAGGAAAAAAGTAAAATACATCGAATAATATTCGGTAATATGCATTCTAATTAAATGCTTAAAAAAACACATCCATGATGCGTTATAATTGCTTCTCTAGAGTATAGGTGCATTTTATTTAAGTCGGTTTGCATTACTCGGATATTGCGGGTTTAGTTAAGTCGGTGCATCTCGGATATGCGGTTATAGTTACTTCTTATCCTTCTTATTTTAAGAAAACTTCTTATTATATCCTAACTCTCTCTCTCTCTATATATATATATATATATATATATAAAGATTGAGTACACCAAATTTAATTCGGAGTATTTATGACTTAAAACCATCATGACCCATAAACGATTTAGCTCTCCAGTTACCCTCGAATTGAATTTTTGTGGCAGTTTTAAGGATGTGAAGCATCATCCATGGGGTTACAAAATCATAGAATCTGCCATCTATAAATAAGTTAGGGATGTGAAGCATCATCTATGGGATTTGAATTCTTCTAATATATTTACGTGATCAGGTGGAGGAGTTGTTATGAACATAGTGGTGGTATGTTGTTTGTGGTGGCTGGCATTGTTTAATAGTGTTGAAGTAGAATCATCAACCCAATTTGTCAGATTTTTGAATTGGCCCATTTCGAGCGGATTTTTTTCAATTTGCTTTTCGGCTAATTCGTGGGGTACCAGAAATGTACCATTCACTGGAAAACAGAATATAAAGATTGAGTACACCAAATTTAATTTGGAGTATTTATGACTTAAAACCATTATGACCCATACACGATTTGGCTCTCCACTTGCCCTCGAATTGAATATTTCTGGCAGTTTTAGGGATGTAAAACATCATCCATGGGGTTACAAAATCATAGGATCTGTCATCTATAAATGAGTTAGGGATGTGAAGCATCATCCATGGGATTCAAAATTTTCTAATATATTTACGTGATCAGGTGCAGGAGTTGCTATGAACATAGTGGTGGTTTGTTGTATGTGGTGGCTGGCATTGTTTAATAGTGTTGAAGTAGAATCATCAACCCAATTTGTCAGATTTTCGAATTGGCCCATTTCGAGCAGATTTTTTGCATTTTGTTTTTTGGTTCATTCGTGGCTACCAGAAATGTACCACTCACTGGAAAACAGAAACCATTATACCAAAGTTGTGTATTGGATGTACGTAAACAAATCCTTTGTGGTTTGTAAATTTGTTTATTGCTTTATTGTTTCTCATAAGTAATTGCATTTCTTTATAGCAGATTTCTACCAACTTTGTATTTAGCAGCCACAGTCATGCCTTCGGAGTTATATGCATCACAGATTGCAGCTCATGCTATGGTATGTTCCAAAAGAAATAGTTATCTGAACGAGTTCTTGCATCATTATTTTAGGTTTAACAAGATTTGACCTTATACATGGAGAGAAAATTATTTAATAACACTATTTAATTATTTTTATTGCTAGCATTAACCAACCCGTTTTCATGCTAATATGCTCATATACTTGACACTAATTATTAAAATTCAGATTTTGCACAAAAACCAAGCCCGGTGCAACACACGGGTTCGGCACGCCTCGTGTCCTAAATGTTAGACTTCCTTATAATCTCAAGACATTTAAGGCAAGCGCTGAAGTGACTTAAACTCTAAGGGTTGTTTGGTAAATTTGATAATTTATTTGACTTTTCCTACAAGTTTTGTTATTTGAGTTTTTTAGAATTAGAAAACTATTCTATGATGGTTTAGGTTTAGTTTCTTATAAGTAGGGATCATTAGCTTTAGTTTTCTTTATACCTTTGAATTAGAATTTGTGTTTGGTATCTTTAAATTTGGTTTTGTATTTGGTTTGGTAATTTAAATAAAGCTTCCGCTTCGTTTTTTTGATTTTGTTGTTTGTTTTGTCTTTGAATTACCAGCAAATGGTATGAGAGCTAGTTTGTTTAGCCATGAAAAAGAAAAGAATAAAAAATTCGTCTAGATTTCAATTACTCAGGGCATCCACTATGATAAACCTATTAAAAAATTTATAAAGTTTACACCTCATGCAATGTCATTAATTTTTTAAAGTTTTTCATATTATAAAGCTCATTCCACTATAGATAAAGCTTTTGTTGGTTTATAAACTTGTCATCTAATGCAATGTCATTAATTTTTAAACCTTTTCAAAATCTTAGACCTTTTCATGCCACATAGACTTGAAATAGTTGCTCACTATGGTGTAAATTTTTTTAAACCTCTTCAAAATTTCTTAGACTTATTCTTAAACCACCATAGTGGATGCGCTTGTTGCTCGATGGATTCTGTTGGATTGTTAGTAATTGGGCTCTGTTTGAATCACTTTGGCCTTTGGTAACGTTGGGTTTTATATGAATTTGAAGGACCCTCTTAGTCTTGGGCAAATTTGAATATTAGGAATTTTGTTGGTTATTGGGATTCGTAGATATGAAGTATGAACCGGGTCTTTTGAATTTTACTTTGGTTATCGGTAGTTTGTTGAGTACTTGAGTATGGCAAAAGTTCAATAAAGATTCATTTTTATCATAGATCCCAAGACTTCATCTCAACCATTCATTTTTTCATCAAATTAAATAAAACTAACTTTCTATCTCTTTTTTTAAAATTAAATATCCCACAAACCGTTAATCGTTATGTAAAATAAAACATACCATTGCAACGAGAATTAAATCATCTTTCTAACGAGGGGCACTTTGATTTACTTTTGACGAAAAAAAATTTTAATTTTATTTTTTAGTCACGTTTAGAAAGATCACATGTGATTCTGGAAAATCACATGTGATTTGTATTTTACAAAATCACATGAGATTTTAGGAAACCACATGTGATTTTGTGAAATCACATGTGATTTTGTAAAATCACATGTGATTTTGTAATACAAATCACATGTGATTTTTTTCAGACGTGTCTAAAAAAAATCAAAAAAAAAAGTTCGTCGAAAGTATATCAAAGTGCCCCTCGTTAGAAAGAGGATTTAATTCTCGTCGCGATGGTGTATTTTTTGTCGTTTAACGATTTACCGTTTGCAAGATATTTTAATTTTAAAAATGAGGTGGAATGTGGGTTTTTTTTTTAATTTAATAAAAAATGGGTGGCTATGATTGGTCCATTGGATCTTTGATAAATATTAGATCTTCAATGATCTCAACTCACTTGTATTTGTATTTGAATTTGGACTATAATCTTTATTATATACGTGAATAATTAGAATTATTATCGGTATCGTATTTGGGACGTTTGAATCATAAGAGCTCGTTCGTCAAGATATTCATTAACTTGAATTTGTTTGATACGGATAATATGTTTGAAGTTAGACCGTAATACTTATTAAATATACGGGTCATTAGAATTAGAATTTGATATTTGGAGTTTGAAGATCGATTTGGTGTTTGAAGACTTGATTATTATCATGTCGTTTGAACTTTGTTCGATCGTTTAGAATTTGTTAGTTTGTCAATTTTAGATCTTCGTTCGTCGGGCTTTTGAAGTTGGTTGCCTGAATTTGACTGTCTTTGTTGAATATTGTTTGAGCCGATTTGTTTGTTTGGTTGACCGTTTTTATTTTATCGGTTAACGTTTGATTGTTCTTTTGAAAGTCATCGGCATTCACTTTGGATCAATCTAGTTTCGGATTGCTTTTGGAAACCGGTCGTTGTTTTGAATTAGGCTAGTATTTTTAGCATTTGAGAATTGAAATTTTGAATTTGGTTTGGAACATGTGGAGGAGTTCAAGTCACGGTGAAGATTGTTAAAAAGTGACATAAACTTTAAGGGCAAGTTTGGTTCAAGGTTTCTTAAGGAATTGGAATTTGATTTAAATTCTAAATCGTGTTTGGTTAAAAAACTTATGGAATTGAAATTAAACATTCCTTATACTAAGGATTTAAACATTCCTTATACAAAGTGAGGAAATCTTAATTCCATGTACTAAGGAATTCTTAAAAGTAATTTTTTTTAAGTAAATTTTTACTTGGTAAATTTATAAAAAGTAAATTTTTTTGTTGGTAAATTTATAAAAAGTAAATTTTTTAAAAAAAGTAAATTTATAAAAAGTAAATCTTTATTAAAACAATTTTTTTAACGAATAAAAAATTAAAAATAATTAAAAAAGTAAAAAAAAAGTTTTTAAAAAATTATTATTTGTAAACCAAACAGAAATCTAGCATGGAATTTCATTTCTTTTCCTAACCAAACACATGACATTTTTTGAATTTTAACATTCCAATTTTTTAAGATTCTCAATCCTTGATAGATTCCAATTCCTTGAAAAAACATTCTACGAACCAAACAGGCCCTAAGGGTTGTTTGGTAAATTTGGTAATTTGTTTGACTTGTCCTACAAGTTCTAATATTTCAGTTTGTTTAGAATTATGAAACTATTCTATGACGGTTTAAGTTTAGTTTTTTTATAAATATGGATCATTAGCTTTAGTTTTCTTTGTGCACTTGAATTTAAAAATGTGTTTCGTATATTTGAATTTGGTTTTGTATTTGTTTTGGTAATTTTAATAAAGCTTTCGCTTTGTTTGGTTGATTGTGTTGTTTGTTTTGTCTTTGAATTACCAACAAAAACAATTATGAAGCTTAAGATGATCATATTACAGTAGAAATAGGTTTATCATCTTAAAAAGTCTAAAACTATTAATGTTGCATTAAAAAATTAATTTATAAAGCTTTATAATAATAGTTAACTATTGTAATTCCTACTCACATAAACACAGTTGTCCTACTTCTATTGTGTTTGATTTTGATGATAACAGAAAGGATTCATTCACAAAGAAAAAAAAACTTGCATGTTCAAAAATTTTGTTTATGTTTTGTCTGAACGAGTTTGCATGTCAAAAGAAGAAAAATGCAAGAAAACAATATATACAGGTTCAACCTTTATTGTAATTGTAAAACCTTACAAAACCCAAGAACACCGGGTCATAATTAATGTTTTCGACCCAACTAACCCGACCCGGTTTTAATTTATCGGGTGCATTAACTATTTTGCTCCAGCCACGTGTCAATACAATATCTTCCCACCACTCTCTCACCCTATCTTCCTTCCACCCACTGTTTTCTCATTTTTCCAAACAGAAAACACACACACACACACAAGAAACATCTAAACATGTCCAGCAAAAAAAGGATAAAATCATTCTTTACTTTATTGAGAGTATTGAATATTTCAGTTTCAAAATCCAGAAAAAAAAGGTTTACAACCTGCATTTGAAAGTAAGTCTATCTTTTCAATCTCATTGCATGTGATTTCATATAAAATTGAAGTTTGATCAAATAATATAGGTTTGTTAGATATGGAAATACATATTCATTGATGCTTAACCAGGGCAATCAGTTTCAAGTTGGGAAGAAGAAGATAAAGATCTTCAAGTGCATGTACTAAGGGTTTTTTTTATGAGCTTACAATTTTTGATTTTAGGTATGTGTTTGAATACTTTTACATGATGTTTAAAAGGTTTGAGTCTCAGTTAACTTTTTTGTTTTGATTATAGTTTTGGATTTTGATTTTAATTTTGAATTGTCGTTGGTATTTTTTAGATTTTTGAAATATCCAAGCAAACCTTTTGAACAAAATTTAGTATATTATATAATGAACTAAAAAGTCAGCTGGGTTAAATCATAACACTTTTGAATAGAATTTAGTCTATTACATAGTTTAGTTTTACTCAATGTGTAATGCATGTTGTCTGATGTCATCCATAAACTAAGTGTAGAAGTACTAACTCATGTTGTCTCATGTCACAATTATGAGTACACTGATAAGCCATAAAGGAAGCACTCCATATCGCTTGGTAGTTGGGTACGATTGTAGAAAGGTTGATAGTATTTATCTCTTACATATTTCTCAATTCTCATCCATAAAGCTATATCCTAATTTTGATCATGACAACATAAATTGCAGGTGTGATGTATGTAGCCACGGTGTGGTCTTATGGGAGCTTTGTACTATGCAAGAACCATTGTGTTGAATAAATGCAATGCAAGATGTTGGTGCACTCGGGTTCCAACATCGTCTTCTTGAAATTCCAAATGAGGATGAACGCCTTGGCAATGAGTAAGCTTACTAAACTTGATACCATTTCATTTATATTTTTGACACATAATACTTGCTTTATTGTAGCCCGTTCGCCTTTAACTAGAAGGCTAACAGTTTAAAGACCCGCAATATGTTAAATTTTTTTCTTACCGTTTGTAGTATATAAAACTTAACCAAACACCCCCTTTTATAAAAAAATTTATACGTTGAACAACAGACAACAAAAACATGCTATCTCTTAATATATTGTGCTATAGAAATGAAAAGTAAATTGAAAATGATGATCACCCATTGTCTCATATGCCGTAGTGTTTCGTTTCGTTATTGGTCAACATGTGTCGTTCATATCATCACCTTATTAGCTAATTATTATGTGAACCCCTATGTATGCAATCTCAAATTGTGATTATTGTATTTAATTGTTGTGGAACTTTTTATCATACCATAAATATAACAAAGATGTAAAGTAACTATTTGGGCATCATATGAAGCCGAATCTTTATAGCTAAGTGTCTCAACTAAGCGGGTTTTATGTTTTTTGAGATCCTTTGTGAACCTGATGTTTCAGTTTGTAGCGTCTGCAAAAATCAATAGGGGGTCAATAGATCAGTACGCGTACAACTACTTAGGAAAAGTTCCATTAGGGAACAAAACTTTAGCTTTTAAAGTCAATAGACTTTGGGAGTATAGTACTTATTCTAATAAAGGAAGGCCAACTTTTTATAATGAGATTTTATAGATAAAGAAAGCAACTATCGAAGGTAATATGTTGTTTACGGGTTTACGTTGTGTTTATTGGTATTAAATGTTTATGTCGTGTTTATAATGAAATGCGTTGTGATGTCATAAAACGAAGAATATTTGGACTTTGGGTGGTGTTTGTTTACGCTTATTTGGTCAGCGTACGAGTTTTTAACTTTTGAAAATCTAACAAGCTCATATTTTTAGGCCAATGACCTTATGAACTTCAGTTTACGAGCTTAAATAAGCTATAAGCTCATAGGTAAAAAAATGAGCGCATGAGCATATAAAAATTTTAAAAATCTCATAAGCTAAAAAATAAGCTTTTGTGTTACAATAAGTATTTGGTGTTTATTTTTTGTGAATTGTCGTGTTTTTTTTACGCTTGAGCCGTTAAAATATGAATCCTTTATGATCTACGTCGTTTTGTTTTTACGTTTGTTTTCGGATTAAAATCGTTTTTACACATAAACAGTAAACAAAATCTTTGCCAAACAAGGCCTAAGTTTGTTACTTTACTCGGTATATATTTTTCTGTAAACTTAAGCAGCCCTTGGATTTGGACCTTCGCAGTTTCCTCTTTAAGATGAGTGTAGCAGATGATGCACCGATGAACTCATCTAAAAGTGATGATTTTGCTGCTTTTCTGGATACAGAGTTGGACACATCTAATGTCTCTCCTGAACCAGAAGAACATGCTGATGATACACATCATTCAGATATAAATAGGTGCATATTAAAATTGTTCCATTGAATAAAAATTTTGGTCCATTTTGATGCTCCTTTGGACTCTCTCTGTAACGGTGGTACTCTCTTAACCATTCTGGTGCTCTGTAGGACAAAGAGGCAGAAGATCGAGGTGTTGGAAAGTGTCTCAGGATCCAATGATTCAACATCCCGACACAATACAAAATTAACAGTAGGTAATACCTTTTTGTCCGTTTTAAAGAAAACTATAATATATCAGAAAACATAAGTAAAAAGAAGTAGAATGCCCTACAACTAGCAAGTATAAGCACACCGTATTTTGCGAATTGAACTTTTTGTGTTAATTTATACATCAGATAATCTCTTTTTAATTATGTGCAAAAGCATCAGTTAAGGAGGGTTTATGCACAGAGTGTTCAAGTAATGGGCTCATTTCATAGGTGGAGTCATGTAGAATACTTATCAGTAGAGCATATCGGTTTTTACACAAGGTTCCACATCAGTAATGCTTAGGCCTGGAAGGTACGCTTCCTCTAACATAAATAATACCATGTCTAGAAAAAAGTGGAATTTGCATTGTTAATAGCAAACGGGTAATGATTTTCTTTGGATAATGAAGTTGCACATGCCTTCTCATGGTCTGCACTTCCCAACAGGTATGAATTATTTTTTATATGTGTTTATCACAGGCGTGCACGGTACAAGCTCATGATCCTTTGGTCATATTGTATAATAATAACAACGAAATCTGCTAATATAAGAACTTTCTAAGTTTTGCCGCAACTTATATCTAGATGGGTACAAATATGTACTCTCAGATAGATATGTTAATATGATTTTGTTCTCTAAATTTTGAACAAACTGATTGAATTTAAAACAAATTTGCAAGCTAAAACAAATTTGTATATTATGTTTAGTTCACATGGATGATATAAAATAATTTAACAAATCCACTTATTAAAAGGAATATAAAAGTTTACAAAGAGATGTCATTCCCTTTAGGCTCATAGTCATTATCTTATATAAAAATCAATAATATCAGTAACATTGTATTCGTGTAAAACCGCACCATTTATAAAATATGTTCTGGGATATGGTGAGTAGGTTGAGTTGTTGGTTTAGTGGGTGTGTTTAATGTGCGTGTTCAGGGAATGTGTTCACAGTGGCTATCCGTTGGGCTACTTATTATCTACTTAAAGCTACTGTTAAACATACATTCTTCTGTATCTACTTAAAGCATTTGTTTGTTTTTACTATTGTCTTTGTACATCATCATTGGTCTCTATGGTAATGATTCTTTATTATCACTCATTTTTAGATGGTAATTTGGGTCATAAAATAAGAGGATGTAAAACTGAAAGTAATTGAATTGGAAAGCAAAGCGAATATGCAAAAGGAGGTTACAAGACTGCCATCTTTCTCTCTTTCGTGAAGCGTTTAGTTGGCTGTAACAGCATTTGAGCATTGTGTTTACAACATAATATCAGTAGAAAGGAAAGTGAAATGAGTTCGACGATTTCAAACGTCCCGCAGCGGAGCGCGGGCAAACATACTTGTTTTGAACATTTTGTAATTTATTAGACACTTAATTATAGTGTCACCCGACAACCCAACCAACCCAATATAACCTAACTTGAATATCACCCAAACCTGATAAGCCGACTTCTTATCGGGTCAGGTTGCGAGTGAGTTGTCAAAACCCGACTCAACCCGACCCGGCATGTATATATTGGTTTGAGTACCTTAGCTTTTCTTGTGATATATGAACAAATAAGCAAAACACTCAAGGAGTGTGGTGTACGTGGCGCTAAGAGCTTAGGTCTCAAGTTGGAATCTGTTAGCTGCGACTCATGGATCACACTAAGAAACGTGCGAAAACCTTATTCAACTATATGCATATACATGGAACCCTTTGGATGGGTATGCTTAAAGAGGAATTTTACGTTTATTTTCTATCCCACATTGGTCGGATGGATAAACTTGAGAGCACTATATTTTGTATAAATAGAGGCCCTCATTCCATAAGTTTAACACACATCAAATCAATAAGTATTATTGATTTCCAACATATAGAGTTAAGTTTGCCAGTACAACTTACTGTTTCAGATGTTGTACACTGAGAAACAGACGGCGAATCTGTTTTAAGGGAAGCGTGTCAATCATGTGCATCGGCTCTTTAAAGCTAAGCGTGTCAAACACGTGCTTCAACTCTTTAGTGTTTCCTTGATGACGATCTAGTAAGTCTTTTTGTTATTTTATTGTTTTATTTAATTATCATTTATAAGAGTGTCTGTATTTATTTTTTCTGTTATTCATTTACTGTTAATTATATTTATTATAATCTGGATTTTTTAATAATGTAACTGTTTCCCTACATTAATTGTATGATTATTTGCTTATTTTTATTTAAAACGTTTCTTATAGGAACTATAGAAATATATAGTAAGAGACAATGTACTTTATTGACTAGTTTATCATTTTTACTATTTATATAGTGTTTAGATAAAAATTTAATACTTATGAAAAAAATTTGTGTAACACCCTTTTGAAAATCCTAGGTCCGCCCCTAGTTACACTAGTCAGTTTAACATGAGAAAAAAAGGCACACTATACTATACTATACAAACTTAACTTACATTATGTAACTCACTAAAAGGATGACAAGCTAGACCTCTAAAAGTAAAAAAGTGATGCCTTGCTTGAGCATCACGTTGACTGATCTTCCCATCACATTGGGCGAGAATGTGTGATGGTGGTTAGCCCAAATTATTTTACGCATCCTCTGGGGGATGACAAACATATTAACGAGTTTGAAGATCGTCTTATATCTCCTAAGGATTTCGTTGCTATTAACAATACTTGTGACCTACAAACCTTGAATCAAAGGCTCATATAATATACACATTAAAAAATCCCACGTTGGTAGCATCGTGCCATTAAAAGAGGATGAAATGACAAGTGGA
>BQNB010061325.1:0-36543 GCA_026074375.1 Tanacetum coccineum | reverse complement strand
CTTTACTTGTAGAGAATACAATTTAATATGTATAAACTGAGTTGACTTCCCCCCCAATTCATATTGCATGTCTTTAAGCATTTCATCTACTTCTTTTTGTTGAAGTTTCTAAAATAGCTTCCCCCTAAACAAACAACCATTTGAAGAAAATATGAAACTTTGATGTAGTTGACATATCTTCTAACTATAGCAGTTTCAGCATGTATCAAAATTTGTAAAAGATGAAGTAAACCACACTTGGCAGCAAATCTGACTTCTTTACTGCTGATAAGCAGCAAATCCGTTCAGGGGAACATGCAAGAAATCATCAAGATCTTCTCAAGTATGCACTTACTTCACATAAAACAACCCATAGAGGTCAAAACTATAACACCAAAGTCAATTAAGTCCTGAATGTTGTATACATCAAAGTCAACTAAGTCCTGAATGTACACATTTCTTCCCCCTGATTGTTGCAGTTTATCAAAATATTCAACCAAAAGAGAACATGTCCAAAGAAGGTATGAAGAGAATAATACAAGGATACCTTTCTTCCCCCTGATTGCATTCGATGACCATCAAAAAAATCATAATATGTGTACGCCCGAATATTTGATAGTGTGACCATGTGTGAAGTAGAATAAGTTCGGTTAGGTACAAAAACTATCTCGTGAGAATCAACTGCTGATAAAAAAACCTTTATTCATTTCTCCTCTGACTTATTCATTTCCAACCTCTTATTCTGTCGACTCTCTGTAATGACTACTGACAAAGAAAACTTAGTATTACAAAATTGATGTTGAAGTAGAATAACCCAAACTTGTGTCTTATGTCTTGTACTATCCACGTGACTCTAAACTTATATTGAATACTACAATGTAATTCCTTGAAGTATAAGTAGACCGGGGTCTCTTGACAAATCCTCAAATAATGAGACACTGAGCACTACAATGTAACTTCTTCAAGTGATAGCAAATGTGCGCATTAAGCACCAACTTCTGCGTTTGTAGATCACACATTGCTAGATTTGACAAGTCTTCATCAACTCTAGTTATAAGCTCGAACAAGTTATCTTTAAAAGTCATCATCCAACTAACCCCGAATTTTAAGATATGATAAGACCACGCACCCATGAAATTCCACTTCAATTTCAAATAAGTGATAAAAAATTATCCCCGTAGACATTTCTTGCGGTTTAATCCCAAAAATAGCATTTTTATCACTTTAAGTGAATCTTCGATAAGGATCTTTTAAGCGAAACATGGTGATTTTATAAGTCCATATTCAACCATTTTTATTCTAATAATTAGGCTATATCAAAATTGAGTGCATTTACTAAAGTTATCCTAATTCTCAGATATCACTAAAGTGCAACCGAAACTAACAATTTTCAGCCCAAGTCCATGTGTTATATCCGGCCCATTTATGAATTTTGATAATAAGTCTAATTCTCAAAAATGATACTACCCCAACTAATGAATCAAAAGTATGCAGTCTAAATTGGAGATATATAACAGTTTAGGGCAACACAATCCCTGGCTCACTTTACTTATCATATACGCCTCTTTCCATCTCCACTCATACATAGTCAAAATACTAACCTTATCTCTCCTTTCAATATAAACGAACCCTATCAAATCATAAACTCAGTTCCAAGAACCCAAGAACAAATCCTATGACCAGGAACCCAAGGACAACAAATCAAGATCATTTACGGCTTTAAAACCTTATACACGGGTCTCAGGTAGGGTTTTTGTGTTGGGTTTTGTTAAAGATCAATGATGAGATGTTTGTATAGATCTAAAAAGATTGATTCTTTCAATTTAAATAACATCCGAGATCTTTTAAAGGCTGTGGGTTTTTTTGTTTTTGTTTGTTCTTAAGGAGTGATGTTTGTGGATTATGATGATGGGAGTAGGATAGTTATTATGTTGGAGTTGTTGGTGTTGTTTGGTTGAGATGTTTGTGGTAATCACTTGTAAAAGGACTGACTCTATAATGACCAAGTCTTGTTCAACTGATTTGACTTAGTGCTTTTAGTTTGGTTGAGGTTAGTCCTAGCAATGTGATAATAATAGCAGTTTAGTTCTTCTCATCTTACATCTCTATCTCCGAAACCGAAACCCATATACGAAACCATTTTCTAAAACCAAAACCATCATACGAAACCGAAACCTCATATACGAAACCTCCATATGAAACCAAAACCTCAATCTCATACAGAACCTCTTTATGAAACCATTTACGAAACCAAAATCCGTATGAAACCACATCCGTAACCTCCATACGAACCATCATATGAAACCTCCATAGGAAACCACTTTCGTAAATTCACTTTCGTATACGAAACCATATCCAAAACCTCATATGAAACCTATAGATGGTAGCAGTTGCCGAAACCACTATATGAAACCAGGTACGAAACCACTTTTTTTAAACGTTTATGTAACATACTTTTCTGAAACCGCATAAAAACATCTGTAACCTAACCACGTATGTATAAAAAACGCTTTTTTGGAAATTTACTTACGGTACTAACTTTCCAAAACTGATTTTCCGTAACCGCTTTTCCAAAACCATAGCAATAAGCTGTTTAAAAAACACATATGCTTCGTAACCACAAAAATAAGCCACTTGAAACTGTTAAAATACATAAACAAGTATTATTGTTGACAGTTTTGAACTGGTATGCACTGTGACGAACAAATAGAGACATATAAGTATGGTTTTGGACTTTTAAACAAATGTGGACTGTTTTTGGACTAAATATGGACTGATATAGACTGATTGATACCATTTGGACTGTTTCGGACCAAATAAGCACTAAATAAGCATCAAATAAGCTGAATCTGATCAAATAAGTACATCGAATAAGATTAAAAACATCACGAATCACCTTTGCAGCTCTGATACCACTTGTAGGTGATCAAAGATCCATTCTCTCTGGAGGTCGGGGAAGCTCGAAGTATGAATAAGCCATAACTAGAGAGAGTATTTTCAAAAGGTTTATTAAAGGAAAATATAAGAAAATAACAATTTGGAGCTTCACCCTCTAATGTTGATTAGAGGGTGTTATTTATAGTCCTAACACAAGGGAAGTTTAAGCTAATTACACTTCTAGCCCTTGTGTTTTAAGTTACTAATAAACTATTGTAATTCCCATAATGACACCACATTTTTCATTCCTAACAAAACTTAAGCTTAGGAAAATTCCTAACTAGTTCCTTAGATGCTAACGATTGAATTAGACACATATTTGCGTGACTTAATCTCCTATGCTATAGAGTGGAATTTTCATCAATCGTTGTATTTCCTAATTTCATCACATACAAGCCGCCTTTCCTAATACCTCTACCTATGACCTTTCCATCCTTAGTTATTTCACTATCATGTTTGGAAAATATTACCTTACACTTACTATCACATATTTGACTAACACTTAGCAAATTAAATCCTAAATTATCAACATGCTCTACATTTGTAATATTGAGGGAGTCATGAGAAATCGTACCTTTGTCTATGATTTTACCGTTAAGATTACTACCAAAAATGACGTAACCTCCATTGTATGCCTTGTAGGTGGAGAAGAGCTTTTGGTTGCCCGTTATGTGTTTAGTGCATCCATTATCTTTTATCCACTCGTCTAGCTCCAAATCGATTCCAAGGCATATCTCACTAGATGCTTGATCCATGAGATACGTTTCTTCTTTAGCCTTTTCATCATCTTCCTCACCGTTATCACTCTAAGAATCTCCAACAAAAGCTCTTTGGTTCTTGTCTCTCGGTGGTTTCGGACATTCTCTGATAAGATGATTAGGGTCGCCGCATCTAAAACACTTCCTATCACCTTTGTCATTCTTGTCGTCCTGGCTTTTTTGAAAGGTCTTTTTGTCATTCCGTGGTTGTCTCACGAACCTACCTCTTTTCTTGAAGAACTTCTTGAAGTCTCTTACCGCCATGGCGTATTCTTTGTCTTCACTTCTGGAAGTTGAACTTTCTTTATCACTAGATTTCTTTTTAGCCTTTAAGGCAAGGGATTTCCTTTCTCCTTTACCTTTGACTATTTTGGAATTTTTCTTGATGATCAATTCGTAAACTTTAAGGTTCCTGATGAGTTCATCAAGTGATAGTGATGTCAAGTTTTTTAACTCTTCGATCGCCGTGACCTTTGCTCTCCATTTAGGATGTAGAGCCCTAAGAAACTTCCTAACATAGTTATTGCTAGAATAACCTTCATCAAGAGCTTTCAAGCTAGTAATAATCGTATTAAATCTAGCAAAAGCACCATCAATAGATTTGTCTTCGGAAATGACGAATTGTTCATATTGTTGTACCACTATTACCTTGATGGGTGATTAATAAAGTTTTCCAAATTTCTTTTGTCGTATTACTCATAAAAATTCTTTCGTATTCTTTTCTAGGCTAAGCATTGTAAATAACCATTTTGGTTCGTTATTTTTCGCAAGTCTCTTTTTAAGGTCATTATTTTGTTTTTCAAAAGGAACAACCTCATCTTGCTTGGTTTTTAGATTATTTTGAATAGGCGGAAAATCACCCTCAGTTTTAACATGCCAAAGATCAAGATCTTTTGATTTCACATAAGTTTCTAATCTATTTTCCAATAAATAAAATCGTCACTTTCAAAAAGTGGTGGTCTTTGTATAGATTGCCCTTCTAGATATTTGACGGAATCCATAGATCAATCCAAGCTTTAAAACATAGTATATTTTAAAAATCTTGAGTGACCAGGCTCCTGATACCAAGTGTGGAAACAAGAAGGGGGGTTGAATAGTTTACCCGTTAATTAACGTTTTAAAAGTTTTTTTATAAAAATCCTAGCTTCGTGTTTATGTGAGATCAACCAACAATATGAACAAACAATATATCTAACTACAAACAACACAAACACAATATAAATAGTAACTACGAGATATAAAATGAAAGGCAAGAGATAAGAGATAGAACAAGCAAACCACAACACCGAGAATTATAGTGGTTCGGCTACGAAACTCTTCTTCACTCTACTCCACCCCCCGAGTATCTGACTCGAGATTTCACTATGTCAACAAGCTCCCTTCAAGCGGAGAAAACCGTTACACGTCGCTTATACCATTTCTGACACTAAGCTAAATGTCGAGTCCTAATTTTAGCTAGAACTAATCTACCACATCACTAATGTATTTTAAGGCCTAAAATACTAACCGACACACAATCAACACTTCTGGATTTATACACTATCCGGATCTACACAACTACACAAGAATGATACACGAAATCAAATCTAGAAGAAGATTGGAGAGAAATTACTAATCTACAACACTTCGTTTTTTGGTGAATACATGTGTTCTTCTCTTGCACTTGAGGGAAGAAAGAAAGAATGGATCACTTAAACAAGATTAAACAAGTTAGTGATCAAAGGTTTAGAAAGACTTAGAGAGATGTAGAGAGATCTAGAGAGAGAAGTATGATAGAAAACTGTGTGCAAAAGGGTGAAAACTGTCAGGAAATAGTGCAGTATTTATAGGCAAGAGGGAGAGCAACGTCTACTATGGACGGTCCCACGGTCCCAGATGTATCTGGGGGCCGTTTTACTTATAAGGGGCCCGTTCCTAGGTAGACGCTCCTTTTTTTATCTTTTAGTGGGCAAATGTTTAGCCGGTCTATTTATATCTGTTTTGGGATGAAAACCCAGATTTTGAATTTATATAAATAAATAAAACATTTCTTTAATTAATGAAAATATTTTGTATATTTTTATTTTTATAAAAAGGTTTTATTACATTTGTAAAAATGTATTGCTTAAGACCAAAAGATATATCTTTGATCACTAATCATGTTTAATGATTTGTTTATACATACCTTAAGTGATTTACGTCAAAATAGAAGTTTACGACTAATAACGTGTATACGTTTATTTTTATCATAGAATGTTTTTACATTTTGTCATCTTCAAAACGTAGAGAGGTTAAAAAATATAAATAACGTTTTTAGACATTATTTGTATTAACAAGTACATTCTTTGAGTTTTCATGCTCCAAAATCTAAAATAACAAGCGTACTATTTGTCTCTCCATATCATGCAGTGGGAACTTAAAACTGACAAAATCTTCCTCAAAAATCTATTCCTATAGCCTCAATGATGTTACAAGATATGAAAAGATACGTTTGGAACATAATCGATAACAATAACATATCAGGTACTGCGACACTTACAATGGTATAACTAATGCTATTTACTTCAAACGTTATTTCATTTGATAGACCCGATATATTGATACCATTTGTGATAGCAAATTAGTCTATAAATACACTAATTACATTTGTTTTTTATTCATCCATTCAAACATTCTCTCTATACATTGGTCAATTTTCTATAGACGTCCCTTTAGATCTTCGTAAAAAATTACGTTTGGATCCGTTATGGTTTTAAACTAGGTATTCGTCACTTTACTTCTGGTTGAACTTGTATCCAACTCGACACATAGAGATCTTCATCACTTTACGGCGTCAGGCCTCGTGATGTTTACCCTTGTAGCGTATTTGTGGTCACCCACATGGCCATAAAACGTTCGCATCGAAAAATAAACAGTAAATACCATGCAAACCAAACCATAATATCAAAACCTCTTAATCAGAGATATAACATAATATAAACACATAATAAGGGTGTTTAGAGAAAAATTACTTGGTCATCTGGGATGTAACCTTCAACTGCAGTCTACTGTATGTTGTGTGCTAAGAATCACTTTTTTCTATATTCTCTTCAACCTTGGTTGACCAACTTAGAGTTTCTTCGGGAGAATCACTATGTCGGTTGTGTCAGGTATCCACCGGTACTGCACATGTGGAACTAGGGCTACGAACCTATGCAAAGTATTATGGATTAAACGATATGATTATTATAATGTAAAACTTGACAGAATTAGAGATGTTGATGCTTTAATCGGCTCACGAGTGTGAAAAGTAAAAGAGAGAGTAAAAGAGTACATTAAACGGGCTTTATCGAAAGTTCTTTTAATTAAAAAAATAGCTCAAAGAGCGCACTTTTGAAGCACTTAGGCGAGAGAGGGTTCATAATAGAGCTTATTTCATCAAATTTCCCTATATAAAGTTACTCCTAAATATAATTACTTCCCATCATTTATTATATATTTATTTGTTTCCTTTTTTTATAATCGTGGTCTCCGACTTTTTGATTAACTAAGATGGCTCGGTGCAGCAGTTATACGCACGCTATAGGGCAAATTTAGCACTTACAAGACGGTTAAAATACACCGCCCAACGTGTTATACGCACACACGTTATGTGTACAATGCACGGTTTATGTGTGTGTGTTTTTTATTTTTATTACTGTAAAGTGAGGTTCTTTTGTGGTGTGTTATAAGAATGTTATTGGGGATGATGTTTTTTAGTTTTGTGTTATTAGAATATCATAAGGTAAAAACCGACGTAACGAACGAATATCTCGCCATTTAACTTTAACTCACCGTCATACATATTCAAATCAAGGGAACCCTTTCATTTTCAATAAGTTGATATCATCAAACTTGTTGCAGCAAGCATAAATTAAACCTAAAGCCACACCCGTCATTTATCTCATCCCTTTTTCAAAAGCCACACCCGTCATTTATCTCATCCCTTTTTCATATTGAAATATATGTGTATACTTGTTCGGAGTTGGTTATTAATTTAATATGTGACATATTTGTGGTGCGGAGTATTAACACGAACATTACCTTGAGTCCTTAGGTTATTCTGTGGTCCATTGTTGAATGTTAATAAACTCTTCGAGATATAATTGAACTATGAAAGAAGTTGACAACAAGTGTTAGTCTCGTTTTTAACTATCTAAAACATTTAATTAATTCGCAAAAATCATGTCAACGATTTCGACTAACTACATTTTTTATCTCAAGACTAATGAGAGCCACTACTACATCTTTTGATATTATAATAAGTTTTTTTATTTGAAAGTCACCAACTATCTTATACGAAGTAATATTTAAAGTTTTAAACAACTAACCATTCTCATAATATCATAAGTAAAGATTTGAACTGATAATCTGGCTTAGAATCAAATGAGGAAAAAAAAAGAATAAACAATTATTATAATTAAATATTTGAGATGTCAAGTTGATTTAGATGCCTCCTTAGTCTATACTTCTATACTATTATATAAAGCATTTACAATGTGGGTCCCATCAAAAATTAAGATTAGGAGGTGCAATCTTGATCATCCATCTTATTTTAGAAAATCACATCATAGAGTGACATGTGTCACTTCTTAATTAAAAAATCACTTTTATTTTTAATATGACATATCTTTTTATCTATTTATTCTTTTTATGATCTAATTTCATCGTATTTTTTAAAATTCCGTGATTTTTAATTCAACATCCATTTTGATATTTATAAATTTTTAGCTTTTCATATTTTTAGTGGGTTTATTTTGAATTTTTTAACAACTTTAACTTTAATTTGAATACAAACTTGATTCGTAAAAGATATATACTTTTGGAGACAATGTTTGATGGGTAAGAGAGTGTGTGAGTCTTTATACAAGCGAGAATGATGTTAATATGATGTTGCGGGAAAGCTAAGGAAACCCAAACAAACGAATTCTCTAAGCGGGTAGGGAATTGCGGAGCGAGTTGGGTTAGCAATTTTTATCGCCGCCGCTATGCGCGGGTATCCAACTAGTCTTTTAAATGCATCATAATATGTTTTCTAGCTCAAGATTATATGCATATACATATATTAGATGCATTTCATCAAGTTAGGTGAATCCTATGCATTTTTCGTCCTATGCGCGTCAAATGTGTTGTTAGTACCACTTTGCATCGTTTTCACTTCAAAATCACTTTCGAAACTAATAAGGGTGCATCTAAATGAATAGAGATGCATCTAATTTAAGTCGATGCATTTAATTTAAGTCTATGCATCTGAAATGTGTGATTATGATTATTTCTTATTCATCTCATTTTAAGTTTTCTTCTTACTGAAATCTTTTTAGCTACAAGAATAAACTTTTATCATAATTTGTCTCACGCAATAAAAATTACCGATTATAATTAAGTGTTGATTTATTCCTCCTTTCTCGAGATAATGGGTATAATTGGTAACAAACTTTTATGAGCATGTTGAAGCAATTATCAATTAGCAGTTAGCGTTTTGCACAAATTGCTTGTTTGAAAACAAGCAGCTAATATTTCTATTTTTTTCTAAACGCTCTAAATCAAAACGCTACTTTTAATAGCATTTACGAGCAATTAGCGTTTTCATTTACTAATTATGACTATACAACTATTTTGTCAAACATTTTATTAAAACAAACAGTATTGCTTCATGACACCGCTTACTTCTACTGCTTGTTGCTACTATTTACCGCTACTGTTTTTTACTACCGCTATCTTCACCGAAGATTCATCTAATAATTTATCTTTTAGATCCCCTTTCGAGGAAGAAACTTATAATACTGTTTTTCAGGACCATCAGTTTCCACGAATGGCGTGCTATGGCTTCGATGTACCCTTCTAGAATTTACGTGCTTCTATCTTGGTTACTTGTAATATCAAAAGGTGGGAACATGTCACAAAAAGGCTAATCTAAAAGCAATAGCACAATAACCCCTGAAATTGGGATTAATCATTGATTGATTAATCTCATATCGAGCGTGTTAGGCGGGTTTCTCATCTTGGGTTTTTGTAATTTAGATTTGTTATTCTCCTCTTTAAATCAATTAGACTCCGTTTCCGTTTCCGTTTAATCTCGCTGTCATTGAAACCCTGATCTGTTTTTCTTTTCAATCTCTTTTTTATCTTGATCTCCCTTCAATCCAAAGATTCTAATGGGGAGTCATAGATCCAAAGAGGACGACGTTAATCGTATTTCTATCTCCATTTATGTTACAAATTTTCCGGAAAATTTTTCTGCAAAAGAGCTATTTCAATCATGTAAACAATACGGACATGTTGTTGATTCGTTTATCCCTCGGAAAAGGACGAAAGAAGGTAAACGTTTTGGTTTTGTTCGTTTTATCAACGTGTTTAATGTTGATCGCTTGGTGAACAATTTATGCACAATTTGGGTGGGTCAATTCAAGCTTCACGCTAATAAGGCAAGATTTCAAAGAGCTACTTTGAACAAGGGTCAAGGGGCAGATCATAAGAAGGTTGCTAATTCGCCTCGTCCTAATAGTGGGGATTCTGGGAGTTCTAATTCATATGTTAATGCGGTAAAAAATCATAAGTCGGTTGATCATGACTCCCCTGCCATTGTTCTTGACGAAGATTGTGCGCTCTCCAAAGACTTATCTTCATCCTTAATGGGTAGGATTAAAGAATTTGCGTCCCTTACCAATCTCAAGAACGCTCTTATGAACGAAGGTTTCGTGGACTTGAATGTAAGTTACTTAGGGGAATTGTGGGTTCTCTTAGAATTTTCCTCTGTGAAATCGAAAGAGGCATTCCGCGATAATGTGGGAGTTAGCTCTTGGTTCTCGGAAATTCGCCAAGCTTCTTTCGATATCAATCCTGATGGTCGCATTGTGTGGGTAGAAATTGAAGGTGTTCCATTGAAACTATGGACTTTGAACACTTTCAAAAGAATTGTCACCAGGTGGGGGAACTTAATCGACACTAATGACTCTGATGGGAATTGTTTCCACTCGAAACGATTATGTTTGTTCACTAAGTCCATCTCAAATATTTATGAAAACTTCAAGATCATTTTCCGTGGAAAAGTGTATTGGATTCGTGCTAAGGAGGTCCCTGGTTGGACCCCTGACCTGGTGGAGGACTCGGATGAGGAGGAATTATCTGATGACGATTCATTAGAAGAAGGAATGAAGAACCTTGAATCTGAGAATGATTGTAGCAACTCGTTCGAAGTTCCAGATACGGTTTTTGAAAATGAAGGTGGTTCAAAAAAGGACTCATCTGTGGATCCTTTTGGGCTATACCCTTTGCTTAACAAAAAGACAAAGGATCAAAAACATAAGGAGAGTGGTACAAATTCTAGTCCCAAATTCCCACCGGGTTTTACACCTAATAACGACAATGATGATACAGGGGATAAGAAGTCTGTTAATGACTTTGAAGAGGAGAAGCTCAACGAAGACGATGGAGATTCTAACAATTCCAACCTCAAAGAAAATGTAGATGAATCCGCAAGTTTCGGTCGTTTTAAGAAATCAGTGGCACCGAGTTCAGGGGGCTCATTTATGTGTCTTATGGAGGAAGTGGTGAAAGTTGGCCAAACAATGGGCTATAACATGGATGGGGTGATTAACAATCTGTCCGATATCATTGAATCTCAAGGAGCGTCGATTGTAGATCGATGAATTTTTTGTCCCTTAATATACAAGGCCTCGCTCAAAAGGCCAAAAAAGATTGGGCAAAGGAGTTATGTGTGAAGAATAAGGTGAATTTTCTAGCGATTCAAGAAACAAAGATGGAGGAGATTGATCTTTTCAGTGTTCGTCGGTGTTGGGGTAATTCGACTTTTGAGCATCTTCATAGTAATTCGGTAGGCAATTCAGGTGGAATCTTGTGTGTTTGGAATCCCAACATTTTTTGTAAAAAAAGCTTCACTATTTCGGATTTTTTTATCATTATTAGGGGTGTTTGGTTATTGAACGGTATTGACCTCATGATTATTGCGGTCTATGCTCCTCATGATCCGCGTGATAAACGTATGCTTTGGGACTACTTGGCGCATGTTATTAATCAGTGGCAAGGAGAGGTTGTGATTATGGGGGACTTCAATGAGGTTCGCGTCAAATCAGACAGGTTTGGTACTAATTTTAATGTTCTTGGGGCGAATATTTTTAATTCTTTTATTAATTCCACGGGTCTTGAAGAAGTTCATCTTGGAGGAGTGCGTCACTTGGTGTCCATAAGTACTGGACCAAAATGTGCAAGTTGGATAGATTTTTTGATCTAACAATTTTGCTAATTGATTTTCCCTCTCATTAGCGGCATCACTTTGACAGATTCTATCCGATCACAGACCGATTCTTCTTCAGAGAGTCGGCCCTGATGTATGGTCCTTCCCTTTCGATTCTTTCACCATTGGTTTCTTCTCGAGGGCTTAATGATTTCCGTGACTTCCACTTGGAATTCTGCCCCTCAGTTGACTCTAATGGAATTCGTAACGTTGGCGTAAATTGAAAGTCCGCTAAAGCTCACATCAAGATTGGATTAAAGATAACAAAAGTGAAACAGTTTCTACTATTGCAAATCTTAAGAAGGAGTTGAACCAGTTAGATGCGGTTATTGACAAAGGTACATGTACTGAGGTAGAAGCGGAAAAAAGAATGGAGGTGTTGGCTGCTCTTCGTAACATTGATCATATTCATTCCATGGATTTGGCTCAAAAGGCCAAGATCAAATGGTCAATCGAAGGCGATGAAAACTCAAATTTTTTCCACGGAATTTTGAATAAAAAACGTAATCAAGAACATACAGGGTTATTACAGGGAAGGCGTTTGGAAGGGCAGCCTAATGATGTCAACATAATTCTTTCACTAGTTTCAGATAGATTCCTAAACCTCGGAGAGGCGTTGCAATATGATAGAATTTCCAAAAAACTATTTCTGAAGATCCAAAGTCGGACCTCGAGCGTGAAGTTTCTCAAACAGGAGATAAAACGGCTGTTTGGGCTGTGGCACAACCCAAAATCCCCAGGCCCCGAACGGTTTATCTTTGCTTTATCGCTTTTTTGGCCTGTTTATTGAGCAGATGGTTATTATGGCTGTATATCATTTCCTTCACATTCATGGAGAAATTCCCCCTGGTTGTAACTCATCATTTATAGCTTGACCCACAAAAGGCCGACGCTAACTTGGGTCCAAGGACTTTAGACCTATTAGCCTCATTGGAATTATCTTACAAGATCATGCCAAGATTATTGTCTAACAGGCTTGTTAATGTTTTAGGGACATTGTTTAATGATGTGCACTCTGCATTTTATTCGCCGAAAGACCAATTGTTTTAGATGGTCCTTTATTCTTAATGAGATTCTCCAGTGGTGTACCAAAAAGAAGAAGAAAACGTTAATTTTACATCGAGTTTGAAAAGGCCTTCGATTCGATAATGATGGGATTTTTCTAGATGTTGTTCTAAAGAGTTCGGTTTCGGGTGTAATGGCGTAACTAATTCAAAGTGCCAACGTCTTCTAAAGGGTTCTATTCCTTGTCATTGGATGTCCTACGAATGAGTTCAATTCTATAAGGTTGAAAACAAGGCATCCTTATCCCCTTCCCTCTTTATCCTCGTGATGGAGAGCTTCTTTTATCTATTTCAAAGGAACGTAAAACGCGGGATGTTTAAAGGTATTGTTGTTAGAGCAATCTTTATGTCTTTCACATGTAGTACTATGCGGATGATGCTATTTCTTAGGAGGGAGTTGAGTGACGGTAATATCTCCACTTTGATTTCACGTTTTGAAATGCATTTTTCATGCTTCGGGCTTAAGATTAACTATGAACAAAGTAAGATAATGGGGGATTAATGTGGAAAGTGCCAGGTCATCACAACGGCTGCACAGTTAGATGTCCTCATTCTTAAGTGTCCTTTCTACTATCGTGGGACTAGAGTGGGAGGTTGCGATGCCACGTGTTCAGCATGGCAAGGAATAGTTTGAAAAGGGCATCTCGGCTTTTCAAATGGAAATCCAAACTTTATCTATTGGTGGTCGTGAACTTTGTGAAATCGGTTATAAGATTTATTCCAGTCTTTCACATGGTCCTATTTTTCAAAGTTCCTTCGAAGTGCCTTTCATATCTTGAGTCTATTAGAAGATCATTTCTTATGGCCATGATCCGGGTATAAAAAGGCTTCTTAGGGTTAAATGGAATTATGTTTTGACAGAGCAAAAAATGAGGCGGGCTAGGTGGTCTAGCTTATTTGCGTGTAATAGAGGCTATGATGATTAAGAGGGTTTGGAAGTTTCTCTCGCAAAAACGACTCTCTTTGTGTAACATTCCGTATTTTCAAGTCATTTTCACGTCCTATTTTACGATTTCCGTGAGTGAATGTACGACAATTTAACATTTTACTTTGTCATAAGAATATTTTCGTATTTTATTATGAAAAATTTGGAGAAGAATTGATAATTTTTATTTTGGACGGTTTCGCGAGTCAACGGTTGATCGCGCGTTCGTTAATCTTTGAGCATCGTAAAAATATTACGACATGTCTTCGCTAATTATTTATTATGATCTTAAAAATATCATTTTATAACCACGTCATATTTGTTCCTCAACCCTTGGGTCATAGCTCGCGTTTAATTAATAAGATATTTATTAGATATTTATAAGATATTTATTAGATATTTATCTAAAATATCTTTTAGATATTTTTCTTTAACTTAACCCTAGTTAACTTAACTAGAGTTGTCTTAACCTTAGTAAGCCCTATATAAAGGCGTAACTATAAGAAAGAACATACAAAACACATTCCTAGATTGTAAAACACAAAAATCTCTCTCATCATATATCACGGCTCAAAACCAATCTCCATATCGCACCAACCATACTTTATTTTCTAGAGCAAATACAAGTGTTCCTTACATCTATCCTAAGGTGTTTACAAGCAGTGGTGAACCATTTGCAAGTTGGATCAAAGAATTTGGAAGATTATGGTATTCAACCGAATCTACTGGATTTCCATTGATGCAAGCTGTGTAATTTTGATCTAACCAAGGGTTTGATTTGTTTGTCATCCATAACTACATATCATCAAGGGTAACTAAGACTCTTTATGTATTCATACTTATGATTTTATGTGTTCATATGTTTTATTTAGCTATTTTATTTAGCTAAATCACCATTTAGGGTTTCTTTAATGGGTTTGTAACAAAGTGGTAAAGCTAAAAAGTCTTAAAAACAAGTTTTAAACACATTCTGAGAAAAATATCTTAAGGGGCTGTTTGTATATGTTTTATGATTTTATAAAATACTACATGTCACAAGGATCGAGGGGTCATAAAGAACTCGAAAAACCGATTAATAACGAAGAAGATACGCTATTTACAAGTTTACGATTGTAATACTTACTTTATAAAACAATTTTTAATAAAAAGTACTATTTCATTACATAAACTTATACTTAATAAAAAAAAAAAACCATCAATAATATGATAAAACATTTAATTAATTCGCAAAAATCATGTCAACGATTTCGACTAACTACATTTTTTATCTCAAGACTAATGAGTGCCACTACTACATCTTTTGATATCATAATAAGTTTTTTTATTTGAAAGTCACCAACTATCTTATACGAAGTAATATTTAAAGTTTTAAACAACTAACCATTCTCATAATATCATAAGTAAAGATTTGAACTGATAATTTGGCTTAGAATCAAATGAGGAAAAAAAAAAGAATAAAAAATGATTATAATTAAATATTTGAGATGCATCAAGTTGATTTAGATGCATCATAATATGTTTTCTAGCTTAAAATTATATGCATATGCATATATTAAATGCATTTCATCAAGTTAGGTGAATCCTATGCATTTTTCGTCCTATGCGCGTCAAATGTATTGTTAGTACCACTTTGCATCGTTTTCACTTCAAAATCACTTTCGAAACTAATAAGGGTGCATCTAAATGAATAGAGATGCATATAATTTAAGTCGATGCATTTAATTTAAATCTATGCATCTGAAATGTGTGATTATGATTATTTCTTATTCATCTCATTTTAAGTTTTCTTCTTACTGAAATCTTTTTAGCTATAAGAATAAACTTTTATCATAATTTGTCTCACGCAATATAAATTACCGATTATAATTAAGTGTTGATTTTTTCCTCCTTTCTCGAGATAATGGGTATAATTGGTAACAAACTTTTATGAGCATGTTGAAGCAATTATCAATTAGCAGTTAGCCTTTTTCACAAAGCAACTAATATTTCTATTTTTTTCTAAACGCTCTAAATCAAAACGCTACTTTTAATAGCATTTACGAGCAATTAGCGTTTATCAAAATATATTTTCTAGCTAAAAGTTATATGCATATACATATATTAGATGCATTTCATCAAGTTAGGTGAATCCTATGCATTTTTCGTCCTATGCGCGTCAAATGTGTTGTTAGTACCACTTTGCATCGTTTTCACTTCAAAATCACTTTCGAAACTAATAAGGGTGCATCTAAATGAATAGAGATGCATCTAATTTAAGTCGATGCATTTAATTTAAGTCTATGCATCTGAAATGTGTGATTATGATTATTTCTTATTCATCTCATTTTAAGTTTTCTTCTTACTGAAATCTTTTTAGCTACAAGAATAAACTTTTATCATAATTTGTCTCACGCAATAAAAATTACCGATTATAATTAAGTGTTGATTTATTCCTCCTTTCTCGAGATAATGGGTATAATTGGTAACAAACTTTTATGAGCATGTTGAAGCAATTATCAATTAGCAGTTAGCGTTTTGCACAAATCGTTTGTTTGAAAACAAGCAACTAATATTTCTATTTTTTTCTAAACGCTCTAAATCAAAACACTACTTTTAATAGCATTTACTAATTATGACTATACAACTATTTTGTCAAACACTTTATTAAAACGAACAGTATTGCTTCATGACACCGCTTACTTCTACTACTTGTTGCTACTATTTACCGCTACTGTTTTTTACTACCGCTATCTTCACCAAAGATTCATCTAATAATTTATCTTTTAGATCCCCTTTCGAGGAAGAAACTTATAATACTGTTTTTCAGGACCATCAGTTTCCACGAATGGCGTGCTATGGCTTCGATGTGCCCTTCTAGAATTTACGTGCTTCTATCTTGGTTACTTGTAATATCAAAAGGTGGGAACATGTCACAAAAAGGCTAATCTAAAAGCAATAGCACAATAACCCCTGAAATTGGGATTAATCATTGATTGATTAATCTCATATCGAGCGTATTTTTTTTTTTATTTTTTTTTTATTTTTAATTTTTATTATAGTAGGCGGGTTTCTCATCTTGGGTTTTTGTAATTTAGATTGTTATTTCTCCTCTTTAAATCAATTAGACTCCGTTTCCGTTCGTTTAATCACGCATCATTGACACCCTGAGCTTTTTTTCTTTCAATCTCTTATTTTATCTTGATCTCCCTTCAATCAAAGATTCTAATGGGGAGTCTAAGATCCCACAGAGGACGACGTTAATCGTATTTCTATCGCCATTTATGTTTACAAATTTTTCGAAAATTTTATTCTGCAAAAGAGAAATTTCAATCGATGTAAACAATACGTGACATGTTGATTGATTCGTTTTATCCCTCGGAAAAGACAAAGAAGGTAAACGTTTTGGTTTTGTTCGATTATCAACGTGTTAATGTTGATTCGCTTGGTGAACAATTATGCACATTATTGGGTGGGTATCAATTCAAGCTTCACGCTAATAATGTCAATTTCAAAAGAGCACTTTGAACAAGGGTCAAAGGGCCCAGATCATAAGAAGTTCTATTCCCTCGTCCTAATAGTGGGATTCCTGGAGTTCTAATTCAATATTTAATGCGTAAAAAAATCATAAGTCGGTTGATCATGACTCCCCTGCCATTGTTCTTGACGAAGATTGTGCGCTCTCCAAAGACTTATCTTCATCCTTAATGGGTAGGATTAAAGAATTTGCGTCCCTTACCAATCTCAAGAACGCTCTTATGAACGAAGGTTTCGTGGACTTGAATGTAAGTTACTTAGGGGAATTGTGGGTTCTCTTAGAATTTTCCTCTGTGAAATCGAAAGAGGCATTCCGCGATAATGTGGGAGTTAGCTCTTGGTTCTCGGAAATTCGCCAAGCTTCTTTCGATATCAATCCTGATGGTCGCATTGTGTGGGTAGAAATTGAAGGTGTTCCATTGAAACTATGGACTTTGAACACTTTCAAAAGAATTGTCACCAGGTGGGGGAACTTAATCGACACTAATGACTCTGATGGAATTGTTTCCCACTCGAAACGATTATGTTGTTCACTAATCAATCTCAAATATTTATAAAACTCCAAGATCATTTTCCCGTGGAAAAGTGTATTGGATTCGTGCTAAGGAGGTCCCTGGTTGGACCCCTGACCTGGTGGAGGACTCGGATGAGGAGGAATTAATCTGTGCGATTCATTTGATAAAGGAAATGAAGAACCTTGAATCTGAGAATATTGTAGCAACTCGTCGAAGTCCAGATACGTTTTTGAAAATGAAGGAGTTCAAAAAAAGACTCATCTGTGGATCCTTTGGGCTAATACCCTTTGCTTAACAAAAAGACAAAGGATCAAAAACATAAAAGTGTACAAATTCAGTCCCAAATTTTCACCGGTTTACACCTAATAACGACAATGATGATCAGGGGATAAGAAGTCGTTAATGACTTTTGAAATAGGAGAAGCTCAACGAAGACGATGGAGATTCTAACAATTCCAACCTCAAAGAAAATTTGTAATGATCGCAAGTTTCGGTCCGTTTTAAGAAATCATGGCACCGACTCCAGAGGGGCTCATTTATGTGGCATTATGAGGAAGTGGTGAAAGTTGACCAAACAATGGGCTATATCATGGATGGGGTGATTAAACATCGGCCGATATCATTGCATCTCAAGGAGCGTCGATTGTAAATCGAGATTTTTGTCCCTTAATATCAGCCCTCCACAAAAAGCCCAAAAAAGATTGGGCAAAGGAGTTATGTGTGAAGAAAAGTGAATTTTCTAGCGATTCAAGAACAAAAGATGGAGGAGAATGAATCTTTTCAGTGTTTTCGTCGGTGTTGGGGTAATTCGACTTTTAGCATCTTCATATAAATCGGTAGGCAATTCATGGTGGCATCTTATGTGTTTGGAACCCACCATTTTTGTAAAAAAGCTTTAACTACCGGATTTTTTATCATTATTAGGGTGTTTTTGGTTATTGAACAGTATTGACCTCAAGATATATTGCGACTATGCTCCCATGATCCCGTGATATACATATGCTTTGGGACTAAACTTGGCGCATTTATTAATCAGTGGCAAGGAGAGATTGGATTATGGGACTTCAATGAAGGTTCGCGTCAAATCCAGATAGGTATGGTACTAATTTTAATGTCTTGGGGCTTATATTTTTAATTCTTTTATTAATTCCACGGTCCTTGAAGAAGTTTGCAACTTGGAGGCCGTGCTTTCAATGTGTCATAATGCTGGCGACCAAAAGAGCAAGTTGATAGATTTTTTTTTGTAACCTAACAATTTGCTAAATATTTTTCCTCACATTAGTGGCATCACATTGGACAATTCTATCCGATCACCAGACCGATTTCTTCTCGAAGTCGCCATGATTATGGTCCGTTCCCTCCCGATTCTTTCACCATTGGATTCAACCTCGAGGCTTTAATGATTTTCGTCACTTCAACTTGGAATTCTACCCTTCTGTTGACTCAAGGAATGCGTAACATGCGGGTAAATTGGAAATTCTTAATCTCACCTCAAGATTTGGATTAAAGATAACAAACGTGAACAGTTTCATACTATTGCAAATCTTAAGAAGGATTGAACCATTAGATGCGGTTATTGACAAAGTACAGGTACTGAGGTAGAAAGCGGAAAAAAGAAATGGAGTGTTGGTTGCTCTTCGTAACATAGATCATATTCATTCCATGGATTTGGCTCAAAAGGGCCAAGATCAAATGGTCCCAATCGCAGGCGATGAAAAACTCAAATATAATTCCACGTAATTGAATAAAAAACGAATCAAATGAAGATCAGGGTATTACGATTGAGGCGTTTTGGAAGGAGCACTAATGATGTTCAAACAAGAATTTCTTTCTCATTTTCAGGATAGATTCGCTAAACCTTCGGAGAGGCGTGCTAATATTGATATGAGATTTCCGAAAACTATTTCCGAAGATCAAAGTCAGGACCTCGAGCGAGAAGTTTCTAAACAGGAGATTAAAACGGCTGTTTGGGACTGTGGCATCATCAATCCCCGGCCCTGACGATTTTTCTATTTGCTTTTATAGACCATTTTTTGCCTGTTATTGAGCACGAGTGTTTACTATGCTGTAAATCATTTCTTCAATTCATGGAGAAATTCCTCCTGTCACACACAACTCATCATTTATACTTTGATCCCAAAAGTCCCGGACGCTAACTTGGTCAAGGACTTTAGACCTATTAGCCTCATTGGAAGTA
This sequence comes from Tanacetum coccineum, assembly GCA_026074375.1. Taxonomy (NCBI): domain Eukaryota; kingdom Viridiplantae; phylum Streptophyta; class Magnoliopsida; order Asterales; family Asteraceae; genus Tanacetum; species Tanacetum coccineum. The sequence goes on along the minus strand of BQNB010061325.1, from coordinate 16,404 downwards.
TCTACAAGATCATTGCCAAGATTTTGTCTAACCGGCTTGTTAATGTTTTGGGGGACATTGTTAATGAAGTGCAATCTGCGTTTATCGCCGAAAGACAAATGTTAGACGGCCCGTTTATTCTTAATGAGGTTCTCCAGTGGAGTGTACCAAAAAGAAGAAGAAAACCTCTAATTTTTAAGGTCGATTTTGAAAAGGCCTTAGATTCGATTAATGAGGGATTTATTAGATAGATTTCTTAAATAGTTCGTTTCAGGTGTAAATGGCATAACTGGAATCAAGTGCCTAACTCTTCTAAGGTTCTATTCTTGCCAGGATGTCCTACGAAATGAGTTCCAATTCTAGAAAGGGTTGAAACCAAGGCGATCCTTATATCCCCTTCCTCTTATCCTCGTGATGGAGAGCCCTTCATTATCTTTTCAAAGGTCCGTAAACCGGGGATGTTTAAAGGTATTGTGTTAATTCAATCTTTATGCCTTTCGCATATGTTCTATGCGGAGATTGCTATGTTCTAGGGGAGTGGAGTGACGGAAATATCTCCACTTGATTCACGATTTGACTGCTTTTCATGCTTCGGGCCTTAAGATTAACTTGAACAAAGTAAGATAATGGGGATGAATGTGAAAAGTTGCTCAGGTCAACTAACGCGCCAAGTTAGGATTTCTCGTTCTTAAGAGTCCTTTCTACTATCTTGGGTAACTAGAGTGGGATGAGTTCCATGACACGTGTTCAAGCTGGTAAGAGATAGTTTGAAAAAAGTGAATTCTCGGCTTTCCCAAATGGAAATCCAAACCTTTATCTATTGGTGGTCGTTTAACTTTGTTGAAAATCCAGTTTTAGATCTATCCAGTCTTTCACATGTCTATTTCAAAGTTCCTTCAAGGTGCTTCATATATTGAGTCTATTAGAAGTCATTCTTTAATGGCCATGATCCGGGTAGTAAAAAGGCTTCTGTTTAAATGGAACAATGTTATTGACAGACAAAAAACGTGGGGGCTAGCGTGTCCTGCTTTAATTGCTTAAATAGAGGCTTGATGATTAAGTGGGTTTGGAAGTTTCTCTCGCAAAAAGACTCTCTTTGGACTAAAGTTATTGTGGCTATTCACGGTGTGGGTGGTAAAATTCATTCGGAATGGACTTCTACTGGCAAATCATGTTGGCTTTCGATTTTGAGTGAAGTTCGGATCTCTCTAAAAAAAGTATGTACTTTTTGATTATCTGACTCTTAAATGGAAACGGATCCACAAATTCTGGTTGGATCATTGGCAAACTTAAGGGGCATTTTTAAAGACATTTTCTCAGATTAATACGCGCTTGAATCCTCAAGGATGTTACGTTAGTTTCCAAGATAGGCGACACGAGTTTGGTCTGCTCCTTCCCTAAGGGGTATCGAGCAAAATCAATTCGACCGCTTGTAGAATTGATTCAGTCTTGTCACAATCGTACCTTCGCTGACAGAATGGAATTGGAATCAGAGAGATTACGGTATATATTTAATTCGGTGGCCTCTGCTCAGTAAGTATCTAATGAGATATGCCTTCCGAATATGGAGAAGAAACTAGATGGGTAAAAGTGTTTCCCGATAAAAACAACGTTCTTGCCTGGAAAATCAAGACCTATGCATTAACCTACCCGTTTCAACATTTCTCGTAGAGGTATTGACATTCAGATATGTCTGGCCCATTTGTTGAATAATGCTATGAATCGACGACATTTTGTTCTTTAGTGGTGGATTGGTTCGGGACATTGCTAATAGAGTGTTTGAAGCTGGTGGAATTTGGATCACGCAAACTTGAACCATATGCAGATTGTAAGTCTTTAGCTTGTTTCACTATCGTATGGATTTCCAAACTCAAAAAGATGTTCGAAGGAGTTTGTACTCCTTTGGTGTACTTTTGATCTATCGAAACAAGCTCCATTTGACCGAGAGAAAACTTCGAAGTCCGATGCTTAATGATAACGTCATTGCTAGTTCTTTTTATTGGTGTAAGTATAGATCTAAAGCCTCGTTCGGATGGAACGAATGGCTCAAAAACCCCTATATTATTGTTTTGTAATCTAGCTCCTTGCTAGTTTTTGTTTCTAATAAAATCGTCGTTAAAAAAAAAAAGCAATAGCACACGTGTAAGTCTATTATATTTAATCAAAATTGCTAATGATCCAAAGAATATTTCTTTTTGCAATTTGAAGTAATCTCGATTATCTTTTTTGAAAAAACAATTTAAGTTAAAATATGTCACATGGACTTTGAGTGACCACAAGATGAAATACAAAAAATTATCCGGCATTATTGCTATGATCTAACAACTGATCACGATGGTCGTTGATTACTTAATTATATTTTTTATAAGAGGAAACTCGACTTCTTAATATTTGTTATACAACTCTACAACATTTTATCTTCCTTTGAATTTCCTCGTAAAACTAAATTTAACATAGACGGTAATATGAGCCAACTTTGGAGCTCCAAGCCATCACACTAAAAGTCCAAAAGAATCAGTAGTGTTTAATAAAGACTTTAAAAGTCTTAATTGGAAATTTGATAAATTAATTAAGTTATTAAAAACTTGTTTGTTTTGTGCTTAAAATTAACAAATAACTTTCTACCAGGAGGGGGAGGGTCTTCATATTAAGTCCATGATTTAAATCATAGTCATAATTTTACATATTTACCTTCCCGCTTCTTCACCTATAATCCCACGTAACTCGTTTTTAAGGTATAAAAGTAATTTTTTTTAGTTTAGACACTATATTCAGAACACAAAACAAACAGTCATATATCCATTTACAAAACAAACATATGACAAACACTTTAATTTTACAAAACTAAATAAAAAAAACTAAACAAATAGACCCTTTGGTGTTAACAACTGATTTCTGATAATCAAGCTTAGAAAATATACCATGTTCAAACAAAATCATGGATAATCACCAGAATTTTTTTTAGATTTTTTCAAACTCAAATACAATGCATCAACTTCATTAGTCATTTAAGTGAAAAACGAAAAATTGGTAGGTATCCTTGTCTTAATATTAGCAATTTATTTGAATAAGAACCACCTTTAAAAGCTATTGCTAGCATTTCACAAAAAACAATATGCCAAACAAGCAAACATTAAGTGGTCATATGTGGAGGGCAAGACTATGAGAGTGACCAGCAAAGGCAAACATATTGGCCATTAAAGGAAATACAAGGATGATCGTTCCAACAAAAAATGCATTTACGTATAAGCAGACTAAATAAGCATAAGGATCTTTGAAAACTTTGGTTGCAATGTTCTGAGTAAAAAACATTATGTATCTGTAATGCATACATGCCAATGAACCTTCAACTGTACACTTGATGTCCAAATAAATATTCAAAAGAGAATGTGGAATCAAGGAACCGAGGAAAATGATGGGTTATAACAAGCTGCAATAACCATAACGTCTATAAAAATTTCTCAATGCAAGCAGTTAGAGTTGTTTTTGGAACTGCACCAATAATTGCATCCTTTTTCTCGCCCTTGAGAAAGATCATGATTGTGGGAATGCTACGAATTCCATATTGAGTTGCAATGGATGGGCTGTCATCAGTGTTCAGTTTGTAGCATTTGAGTCTTCCAACGTATTCCTTTGACAATTCACCAATGACAGGCAAGAGCATACGGCAGGGTCCACACCATGGAGCCCAGAACTCAACCATCACAGGCCCATCGGCCTTGAGCACTAGAGACTCCCACGTTTCATTGGTAACCGACGGAACTGCATTTACAAAAGCCAATGACAAAGATTATGAGAATGATTACCAAACGGACACACATGCTATTATCAAATCGTGTTTATACAGGCAGCAGTAACATTCTCAGGGGATTCACCATAAACAGATCAAACTGATTGCCTCACAAACCTAGAGATGCGATACCATTATAAAATTTTGAAGTACAGCCTTATTCAGATTTTTCCAAGTATGGCAACTACTACCAATGGTACTTATACATTTTGCTTGAAAATCTTGTTTTACATGTTTGTTTTTAACCGGCCTAATTTCCTTTTATGACATATTCACAGTGAACAGGAAGAACATTCTGAGACAAAACATTCAGAACTCAGATCTAACATAGTATATGGATACAGCCAGCACACAAATAAAAATTGTATCCAAACACCCTGGAGGTTCAAATCCTCGACTGGCATATCACTCGGTATCCTCAAATTTCTACAGTATTCTTTATGGATGTATACTTCTTTTAGGTTGTGAGGTCATAAGAAGCTAAGTCCGGTCAAACAATAAACAAGGTTTCATTTTAAAATACTTAACATGGCTTTAAAATGTGAACCCATCTTAAAGAAAAATGGTGGTGGGTTGAGTGCAGAGTGAGAGATTTATCATGTAAAGCTAAACAAGGCTCTTTTGAATAATACCTAAAAATTGTTATCACTCATCATACCTTACTTCTTAAATACTTAAAACTGCCTAACAATAAGCCGTCTCGAGCGGAAAAAAAAAAGTTTAGAAGAGCATAGTATAACGGATCTGAAATAGTCTATTTGTCCCTTTGTAACAACCTGGCTTCAACCAGTTTGTTAATCTGTAATAAAGCTACTACTTAAACATACAAGCATTTCTAACTGCATACTTTTTTACCTTTACATCCTAATTTTCTATACACACATCGCAATGCAGAACAAGACTTCGTCAATATTTATCATTTCTTTGCAAATTTGTCTCAATCACGCTTTCTATCAATACAACAACAACAACGATACCCAATCCCGCCATGGCAGGGTATGGGGAGGTGAGATGTAGACAGATCATACCCCTACCCTTGACGGGTAAGGAGACTGCTTCCGAGAAGACCTCCGGCTAAAAGAACGGGGGGAGAGAGAGAGAGAGAGAGAGAGAGAGATAGAGTGAAAGAAAGCCAAGATTTGTTTTGATCTTTTTTTTTTTTTTTTTGAATTTTTTTTTTATTTTGATTTTTTTTCTAATTTTTTTTCTCTTTTGAAAGTATGATAAAGAAAGGAAACAAGGCAGGCGAATACGGGAGCAAGATCCAAAAGCAGGCAAAGACACAATCACGCTAGACTAAGCAAAAAACAACAACACAAAGCACAAAAAGCACAAAGCAAGCATACGAACACGGAAGCAGGCAAAGCAAGAACAAGCAAACAAACACGAACATCAGACTTTCAACAAAAGCGAGAAGGCATACAAAGAGCAATAGAGCAAAAAGCACATAGCGACACAAAGCAAATCAATAAACACTAGAGCGGGGCAAACTAGCTTTAAAAAGGCCTAGAAGCCCTTAATAAGTGGAATTGTAGTTAAGAGTTCCACAATTGTAATTTCACTAATTTGTATACATAATCGCATACTTGAGCACAAGGCATATGACATCTATGCAGTTCATTCTTTGGTGTGTATACTAGTAACGTAAATGGATCCAACTCATCCATGGAACTTCAACAAACATCAATTCTTGCTTAAAACACTATTTTGATTGGTTAGGACTTGTATGAATATAATACGCCAACAATTCACAAGTAACATTTTAAAAAAAAGATATGGCAAACAGATATCTCCCTTCATAATCACATTCTTAGTAAGCAAATAGTACAACTCCAACCTATCATCATATCGTCACTAGCCTCATTTTTGACTCCAACATACTCATATTAGCTACTCAATACAATTCATATACTCCGTAGTTTAATGTGAAAGACATACTAAACATATGATTCTAACGTTAATATCTTGTATATGTAGAACAATTCTTGTTAGATGCCTATAAATTACATATAAAACCTCATGCCAAAATCCTTGCAAGCCTTTATAAGCACCAATGATTCGGAGCCCTTATATATGTTTATGTTCATGTATAGCAACACAATTAGGATCGGATTAATTGTAAAATATTACTCCGTACAACTTAGTTCATCATTTCCACACCTTTGCCAATCAAGAAACCATACTTTAGATTCACACAACATAGTAACCTACTTTCAAATGGTAACCAACATAGCAACAGTCAGTAACACACTGAAACAACTTGTAAAAAAAATCAACTCTTTTAATGGTTGTTCAAAATGCGACTACCAAATATTGTTATGTTAAGTAATCATTTTTAGGCAGGTTGTTATTTTGCTTAATTTTACAAGTAAATTGTCTTAATTAATAAAAGTGTAACATATGTTGTCATTTAGTGCAATTAGCCCTTTAGGAGAACAACTCTTCAAATATGAGTTTATGCTTACCAATCATAGTCTTTTTATGCAGTTAATTATTATGGTAATTGCTTAGTTCTACAAGTACGTTTATACAACTTTAAAAGTGTTTCAAATTGAATCAATTTCGGTCCGGAAAATTAACATAACTCAAGTCAAGGAAATTAGGAGAAGAGCTAATTCAACAATATTACAACATACTTCACTGCTTCTACATCTTTACCAATAAGAACACCATACTTTAGAATCACACAAAATAGTATTCTACTTTCAAATAGTTGCCAAATAGCATTAAACGGTAGAAACAAGCTGCTACACCTGGTAAAAATAATCATCATTTTTTTACCAGAAGAGAACTTGAGACTACCAGTTGTTGCTATGTTTAGTAAACATTTTTAAGCACCTCGCTAATTTGCATAATTTTACAAGTAAGTTGTCTTTCTAGTGTAGTTATCACTCCGAATAACAAACTCTTGAAATACAAGTACATAAACAACTACAAAAGTGGTTACAAAGTGAACCAATTTCGGACCGAATATTTGTAGTTTTGCACCAACTTATGGACATAAACAGGTTCATTTTCAACCTAGAATTAACCTAACCCGATACCTTTCTACAAAAACTATAAAATTGTTGTAACGCCCCCAAAGCCAAAAGCAATGGACTACTCAGATATCTTATAACAGGGCCAAATGTTTCTTTTATCATACCAGTGTGAGACGGGTTGTTACAATTGTATTAACAAGTACTACTAAATTTATTTTTAATGAACAAGAACTAACTATCTCATCATATATTCGTAAGCTCGACTTGAACCCACAACCATTTGGTTAGAGATGTTCTCACACAACAAGGGTACCATTGGGACACAAACCTATTTTATAAAAAAGGGTAAATAAAGGAAGGTAAAGCAGTACCATCAAGAGCAGTATCAGAAGAAGCTTCACAGACAATGCTACTTCCTGCAACTCTTTTTGAAAGCCTAGAAAAAGATGGTAATGATTGTTGTTTTTGTTGGATTTTGAGGCCGGAAAACTGTTGGAATGAATAGAGGCGGCGGCGGAGGAAGGTGGGTGAGGGTGGGGATGTGGAACGATGGTGGGAGAATTGGATGGCGGATGAAGAAGTAGATGAAGATGAGATAACGCTCGCCATTGAAAATGTAGATTATGATTTTTTAGAATGAGAAGAGATAGAAAAGTGAGTGATGGACAACAAGAAGAAACCTATACACCTCACTATTTCTTTTCTTTCTACTAATTTTTTTTGTATTTTTTATTCTTTATCCCCCATAAAGTTAATCTTTAAGACCAAGTGTAACGGTCGGTCGAAGAGTCGGTCGGTCTCCGAGAACGACGCGTCGCACCCTACTACAACACCCGCTATGAGACGCGTTCTTCATGGTCAAATGGGTTGAGCCGATCGCTATATCGATAGGTGTCTAGCGCAAACCACAAACATCCCAACGGTCCTTTTACTAGTCGATGAGGATTTTCAAAATAAAAAATTAGTTTAAAAACTTTATACATCATATATCATAAATATCCTTTACTTCACCATTTTATACACAATTTCAAATCAATTTTCACTATAATCTTCTCATATCACATAAAATGTCTCAAAATACTCCCAAAAACAAAACACCAAAATCTCAATGCTAACAAAACGTTCCTAATTTTTCAACATCGGATCCCAATTTTCATTGCCACCGATTATTTTTCAACCCGCAAGTATACCAATCACAACAACAACAACAACCTATTATATAAACGAGGGATAAGGTATGCGCATTGCGACGGGCTTTTTTAACCACACATATTTGTTACAAATATAATCCCGTTGGCGTCAACGTAAACTAAAAAATTCCAAAAGAATACTACATTATATATTTTTTAAATAACCGGAAACATGTAAATACAAATACGGATATCTGTTTTTCACACATAATTGCAATAGAAATAAATGTAACACACAAAACAATGTATTGTTGCACAAAGTTTAGATGGCTAAGAAACCAAAAACTCTCAAGAAGCGTTGGCAGTTCTCGATATAATCTTAAAGCTATACGCAACGAAGCCTAATATTTTAACGATGACTAACGCTTCTTGAGTGATTTCAGATTCTTTACTTCCTAAGATCCGTACAATCGCTTGGGTTAAGTTTTACAAACATACATTTAAGCTGCGTGAATATTCACGGCAGCCGTCTCTTTATATTTAGTCACCCGCATCATTTATTCAAAATCATAAACCCTACATCTGATCATTCGCTAGCACGGCAATCGGGACAGACACTCTTTTCAGCATTATCAATTCCATTGTGAGAGTCCGCAACCAATATTGTTCAATGTTCAGATGAAAAAAAAGATGTTTCTCCAACAAATACATATGACTATTTTCATTATAACTATAATTACAACTACATAGAATAACTAATTTTGAGAATAAGTATCTCCTTAAGTATACATGCTTGAAGTAACAGCCTATAGGAAAGCAGTCAGCTGCCTTTACCGGTCAACTCACTATCATATATTTCGTGCACTCGATCAAGCACTTTTCTTCCTGCACCTTTTTCGTTAAGCATACAGAACTGATAAATACAATATGTTGCAAAACATACCAAAACAACCAAAAGACACATGTAAATCTACATAGCATACTAATATTATTTTTTCGATCCATTCGCAATGTGATTCGTGTATCATAATGGCTAGCAAACACATTTTCATTTCATGAAATCTAATTTTGCCATGCCAAAATAACATAACAAAGACGAGAACATTGAAACGCCCATTTCTCGACTCTAAATTTGACCAAAAATTAAAACTTTTTGCTCAAACGCATGACCGGGAATGAACCCATGTCACTCCTTGATAAACTGACATAAATATATTACCATTCAGTCCTTGAAAGTATCTTTAACATAAAATATACTCAAATACCTTTCCAACAGTATAAAACATGACTTCTAACTCCTTACGGTTTAGTTTTTACGACGTAAACGAGAATAACCAAAAACCAGAAGCATCAGACTCCTTAGCCGGCGGCTAAGGGGTCATCAAAACCCTCCTTGGCGGCTAAGGGCCACCAGACTGCCCAAACTCACCCGTTAAGCCCTTTTGACCCAAAACTCGACTTTCGGGACTCGATACATCACAAAAACTTCCAGAACTCATTAACACAACATAATACATCATTCTCATAAACAATTATGGTCTAAATGACCCATAAACACATACTTCACGAGGTTTTCCAAACACCCGTTTTGACCCGTTTTCAAATACAACTCATACTCAACTAATTTCCCCACATCCAATATGACCCGTTGCATACACTATAACACAAGACTATAACAAATAGCTTTGACACATTTCAACTTTACATTTACAAAATACTTTGAGTCGACACATGGGGGTTCAACATTGATTGAGCTCGATATCTAGTACTAGGCTCCTATGCACATCTTTATTTACTTCTAATGATTGCTTCTGTATCTTGGGCCCTTCTTATCAAGGCCTTACCTTCTTCACTTTGAACCTACAAAACATGGTTAACTATAACGGTAAGCGATAACGCTTAGTAAGTAAAACGGATATAACATACTATCATACATCATTCATGCATATAGGCATCACATTCATTTAATTACTAATCCAACAGACTTTCACATACCACAAGTTACATTAAGCACTTAAACCACAACATTCGCGATATAACATATAGTCATCACTTTAATCACTTTCAACACCACAACTCTAATCATCACGTACCTTAGCTAATCTCATACTAGTCTAATACGTATTTGGCTAGTAATTCCAAACTAGCCTCTTTGTTCTACTTCAATCTAAATACTATAAACCAAGGCCTTCCTACACCTTAGCACAATTATAAATATAACACATATATGTTAGAATTTAATATAACATCTTTATAGTCATTTTACTTACATTAGCTCCAAGCTAAGTTATCAAGAAAACCCAACTCATCATCATCATCATCCAAGCTTGCCAACCTAATACCATAATCATTACTATATTCATTATTACATAAAACAATACATAATAAGGGTTTATATCTTAACATCATATGATCATACCTTGATCATATGATGAAAACCCCTAATTATACCAGTTACTCAACCCATAAATTTTGTAACCTCGTACTTTACTTATAAACATCTTTTACCCCAAACCCCCAATTTATCTCAAGAACCCTAATTCCCAATAATCAATTCAACTCAAAATTAGGATTACTTACTTGTATAAGGATATTGTTATATGTCATGTTTGCATAAGTATCATTAAGAAAGATTAAGAGTAAAAGAGAGGGGGCTAGAGTGTTTACTTTTTACACATTTTCAATTTTCAATAAAGAAGGGAAGGGAGGAGAATACAAATGGCTAACTCTTCTAATTCTGTCACTAATAGGGTATTTATACTAATCTTCCTACCTTTTTACTTTTCCTACTTTGTCTACTTGGTCAACATTTACTTAAGTTAACCAAGTAAGACTTATTACATAATAAATAAAATTAAAAATACTATTTATTACAAGACTTAAATAATTAAAACTTTTTATTCCTAACAGATATAAATAGGGTTTATCTCCTTGATTAAAGCCTTACTTCTTCATCAAATGATCATCAAAGATTCATGGCTTCTCTCCTTATTTCTTGTTTGCCGACCCACAAAACACACACAAACATACTAGAATATTTTTTAAGTTCCAGGGAATTTATAAGACTTATCTAGTTAGTTGGCATTTTGGCTAAATGACACAATAGGCCCCTCAAGTCTAGTTTCCTCATAAATGTGACACACAATACTTTCTAAAACCACATTATACATACTTCGACCATTAGTTGACTATCGGGTTTAACTAACCAATCACATAACGCATTCAAACTTATAAATTCACAGTCAAACCTACCCAATGGCATCCTCGTAATTAAATACTTCAAAACTGGTTTTGGGGTGTTACAAAGATCATGCAAGTCAAACCATCACGGCGAACTAAGTGCAACATAAAACTGGCATGCTCGCGCTTAATAATTTCAACAAGACACGCAATGTAATACAATAATTACGGCAACTAAATTATAATATTTTATGCCATAATAAAATTTAAGACTTCAAAGTACTTTTCTTTACAACACATTACAACACATTTCGGCACCTACTCAGTAACCGCAATCAAACATTGGTATGCTCTTTTGGCAATTGCATTGGCTAGCAAGGAAGCTCAGATATGTACGAATGTATCATAACAAACACAGAATACTCGCCATGGCTACATTAATATAAATGCTTCTCCAAGATACGAGTATTCTCAAATTTTGAACGATTTTCCAGTCAAACAACGAATATACTACATATTTATCATCACCGCCTATCCAATTAACAACATCTCAATAGTTGAGCCATACCAGTGCATGCAAAAACTCGCACCAACGCGGGAACAGTACATGGGACTTGACACATAAATGATAAAATGGTATATGCCTATACGACTCTCCACTAACTGCATGACCCAGTACCCAGACGATACCTTTAATACGTTACCAAAACGGCTATACAGGCAAACATTGTATAAAAGGGAACGATGGTAACAAAAAGGAGGCTTAAATCTGTAAAAATGTAATAGAAAAAAAGGAGATACTTACCATGGCTTCATCAATATAAATTCCAAGCCAATATACAATTATTCTCAAACTTTTGAACGACATATTATCATCATTGGACACCAATTGCCCATCCAGTTAAAAAGATTTGAATACGCGGTCCGCCTGCGACCCTGATATTCATATAGTCAATTCAGCATGTTGTTCCCTTTTATACAACATTAGTCATAAGAGTTTTAAGTGCTATTTAAGGCACAAACAGTGCAATTCCCGACCTTCTTAAGACATGAAATGGACTAAACGACAACGTTTTGGGGGTACGAAAATGGCGAACAACTTAAATTTTAAACTAAATGACGTTGTTATCATTTCTTTCGAGGAAAAATCAAGACATGCACGCATATTAAGCAGCATGTGCCGACAAATCTACATAAAAGCAATCACCAATAGAAAAATCAAGGCTCGGATCTGTAAGAACGTATCTGAACAAAGAGGAAAGATCCGCCATGGTTGCATTAGAATAAATGCCCCGCCAAGATACGGTTATTCTCAACCCTTAAACAATTTTCTTCATATAATTAATCCATTACAAATTTATCGTCATCGCCTGCCCACTCAACGATGTCCGAATACCAAAAAATTACATCTTTCATATTCAAGACACCAATCAAATGTTCTATTACCCTTTTATACAATAGCAAAGTAAACAACCACGTATAAGTGAAGGAAAACAAAGACTCGAATATGTAATAATGCATCACAAGAAACACGAAACACCCGCCATGGATGCATAAATATCAATTCCCCGCCAAGATATGGTTATTCTAAAAGTTTGGACGTTTTTCCTCAGACAATAACACCATTACCGATTTATCATCATCGCCTACCAAACTAACAAAAATTGTATACGGGAAGACATTCACGACTCTTATATTTAAAACAACGATCAACAATTCTATTACCGATTTACATAAGACTTATTCAAATGCCATCGTATAATATGAAACGTCACTTATCAATAAGTTTGCAAATACACAATCTACACGAAATATAACGACATTCATACATACTTTTTTTCTGCATATTTAAAACGCGCAAGCACGAATCAAATAGTATGTGCAAGTTTTTCTTCAGCGAAACCCGGCTCCACCTTGAAAGTTTCTGACTGGTCTAGCTCTTATGAATCCTTAATAAACAAAAATTATCAAGAATTTTTTCTAATAACCACCTACTTATATAAAGATACCGCATGACATGCAACTATTTAAGGCACAAAAGACACTGACATCCATACATACCTTTTTTGTTTTCCCCGCATTTAAAGAACACATCAACGAACAATACAACTCGTTTTTTTCTGCACAACCACACCTAACTCTGAAAGTGTCCGGTTCAATTCCTATCATGATTCAACAAAACTTGTCAACAATACAATTTAATAACCAAACAAAAACTATTCTAAGAGAACGTAAGAAGCAATTATTGTGGACGTCGACACCGAAAGTATAAAAGTTTTTTTGTTGCCTCACAGACCGCAACAACTGCAAAAGATGTTAGCATTTTATGCCACACAATACTTGCCTCGTTGAAACTAGGAACAATCAAATTATCAAATCATCATAGCCAACGAAAATGAATCCAATTCAAGTCTACACGTCACCACAATAGATAATAGATTGAAACATATGATAACCCTCCTTTTCAGGCTACAAAATTACAATAGCAAAACAAACAAAAATGTATAAAACCTCAATTCACACTTTAAATAAAGAAGAGTACAAATTATAAAACTATTTGGACTCCAACTCAGGAATCCAGAATGGCTGGAAAAAATGGTTGCACTTTATGTTTCTCGTTAAAATAATTTTTTGAATGATGACTATTTTAGGTTCTTAATAAAAATAAATGTTATAAAACTAACTTATATAAAAATTACAGTTTCCCATTGTGATGCTTTGGTGATACATATGCAGTAGCTATGGAGGTATGAGTTCAAATTGGTTGAGAGTGATTTATAGTCGTAAGTGAGTAGAACACAATGTTAATCAATCGAGCACATTTATATGGTAAAAAAAAATACACACCTAATAATCACTTTTTGATTATATATTTTTTGCACCATATCGTTTTATAGAAAGAGATGTGCATCATGTTAAGAAAAACCAGTTCTATGAATATAGACCTCTAAAAATTTGTCTTTTTTGGTTAAACTTGTTATTATTGTTTAATTCTTGTTTGTTTTATTTGTCCTACATATATGTGGGGTGTAAGTAAAAAAGTGCTAATAAATGCAAATAGAACTCATATGTTAAAAAAATCATGTAAAGTTTTATATGAAGAAAGATATTTAATCAAACACGTATATATAAATAACAAAACATATATTAATAGCACTTTACATTTGCATCATTTTCCTTTAATAAATTCACTCCAATTTTTATAGAAAACATTTATTTTGTTTTTGCGGTTGATATTTTTCAAAAAATTTTAAAAGATTTTTTGATTGGTTCTTGATGGTACTCTTACTATTAAATAAGATTCTTCGAACTTTTTACCTCGTTCTAACAATTTGCAATTTTATCAATTTGTTTGTGTTTTTTTGCATAAAAGTTATACAAATTCAGAATAAATATTAGATGAGGTATTAAAATGTTGTGGAATTGAAGATAATTTAATGCAAGTATATGTAGTGTGTACATGATGCATTAACACTTGTATTACTAAAAATACATTCTACAAAATTTATTAAAGAAAATGTTATTCATGCATTATATGTAATATATAAATAATAAGACATGTAATATATAGATAATTAGTTTCAAGGCCCGCCCGTTGGGCGGGGAGCTTTAAGGTATTGTTTGAAAGAAACATTTACATTTTGATAGTTGTTTGATATTGTTTTTGGTTGTTCCAATTATTGCCTATCATTTAGATAACTTGATTTATATTTTATGTTATCATTTACAACATATAGTTGTTGATAGTTACTCTGTTTGATATTCCATATCACCACCAAACGCTCCATCATCACTATGAGCCGATCTACTTCAGCCGGACTACCAACATCTTTTGTGGAAGAAGGGTCGGTTTCATGAACATTAATAGTTCATCCTCGTCTAACTCTTCACTTCCGTCATCATAATTGGCATATCTAGTAGATGAAACAAATTCAATGTAGCCAGACTAATATGTATGACTTAATAATACAATAGCTACTAAGTGCTAAAACATGGCAAAAAGATATAGTTGAGTATTCAATAAAATTAACTTGAAGAAACAGTTTGATAGTTAACACAGTTTATCGGGCTCAACGTCCCATGTGCATCATCATACATACACCTATTGAATAGTAGCCCAATGAAAATGGCATTACAATTTTGTCGTCTGATATAGGATGATATATGCCATCTGATATAGGAAGATGAATGCCATTTGATATAGGAAGATAAATACCTTCTGGATTTGTTAGTATGCCCATTCACAATCATATATTAAACAAATTCATTTACAATATGAAGTCAAAAACTATGAAATCAGTAAGTAACAACAACACATACCAAAACTAATCACAATTAAATATTTAAAAACACATGATTCATAATTTATCAATAAAAATCAGTAACAAACAATTAAACAAAAACATATCATAATCACTCACTCCTAGTAGAGGATTTGGGAACCGGAGCAGGTGAAACGTAAGTTTTTGATTCGTGAGGCATAGTAGTCGCTCCAGCAGTTCTAGTACCTGAATTGTCATCACATACATATGTCCAGCAACAAATGGTTGTTGAGAACCAACGGTACAAAATTCCAGCTCTCACGGTCGTTGGATAGCTTTTAGTTGTTTAAAAATAAGTGGTGATATTTTCTCACGGTCGTTGCATAGTATCCACACATGATTCATAAACAAACATAAACAAAGGTTCATTTTCCATACGGTTCTTGAATCATGCTAATAGACTGTTTGGTAACATGTTACTTATACCATTTTTTCAGTTGTAAATAAGACCTGGTATCACTTTTATATTCACTTTTACAATTTTACCTGTGATGTCTTTGAAAAGAAACACTTACACATCAAATATGTCTTTGAAAAGTGGCCAAAGTCTTTGAATTGCATCAGCGACAACTTCTGGATTATTTACATATCTGCATATGATTCATTATTTGAATTATTGAAAGCCAACAAGTGAGCTTATATCAGCAACTAAGGCTAAGAAATTGTTATCCAACCCAAATAAATTTGCAAGTCGATCGATATGAATAGTTATTTCACGAGCAGGTTTTCGACCCAATACCAAAGAGCCCTGATTAATCACTTCATGCTCATAAAGATGTACGTTAGTAAAGCATAATCATATAACTATTGGAGGCGAGAATTGGGTTCAACTGAAAACTCGACTAAAAAGAAAATAGTTCAAATAGTGTATACATCTTCCTCTAAATTTCATGCAATGCTTACCTCGGCATATACAACCCTTTTAGGGCCCCTCGCTTCCTGAGAGCATAAGCCATATAACTTCATAAAACAATGAAGAGTTGCTGACTCCAAAAAGGATTTGACTTCATCCACAACATGTT